>JARHVA010006556.1:387500-635000 GCA_037957365.1 Torreya grandis | reverse complement strand
GGATCATGTCACTAGGTGATGTAGATATTGAGAATTAATTTCTAATAATGAAATAATCAATAACCTCCATGAAAAATACACTTAATCTCTTGGTTTGAATTAATTAGTTTAAACAAGATTAATCAATTTTAGTGAAATTCTTTGTAAATTGGTGCATAATTAATCAAAATGGTTGAAAATTCATATTACTAGGTTGTAATTTGAATTGGGAGGAATTAGAAGGCATTGTTAGATATGTACAAACCTTTATCCCATTTAGGATGTTATTGACACAAAATAACAAAGGTACAGGACATGTACTAATGAATTAAAATAAAAGAGTGATCCAAAACACAAAAAGGTGAAATCATCATTTTAACTAAAAATTAATTAATTAAAGTTATGAATCACATAAAATGAATTGCTCTATTTATGGGTACATTAGCCTAATTTGGAACTTAAATATGACAAGATCAAATAATTTAGCTTGTTTTTAGTGATTTTGGCCTAAATTGTGCATTTGAGTGCAATTCAACTAAGATTGACAATTTCAACACAAATATTGTTAGGAACTAGTTGTCTACATTTTGATCCTATTTGAGAAGGCATAGTGAGGCATTCAAGTGAAGAAACATCTTTTCAAATGAAAGAGTTGTCAATAAGAAATTTGGTAATGACCCATGATGCTTCTTGAAAAGAGAGGGAAAGTGAGAGATTAATCCATGGAATAGATCACATCTAGATAAGATAGTTCTTGCATGTGTGGTTATTATCAATGATAAAAATATAATTAGAGATATAATGGGCCCCAAATATGTGGGAATGGGAAGGATTCAATTGAAACATATAAGAGACACACTTTGAATGCACCTAATTTGAGAGTGCAAGCTATGTGCTTATGGCATTAATCAATATTGAGATAGTTGCAGACTAAAACATTGCAATTAAAATAACATGAGGATTGTGGTGTCTGAAGAGATGATCATAATAATTGCCCTAGTAGAGTCGATTTGATCATGAGAATAAATTTGTGCCCTAGTAGGGCTAATTTTGATCATTGTAAAGAATAAATAATGGTTTTACCCCTATAGGGATGATTTACATTTGTAATTTGATTCAAATGTTTTGCCACATCATGGGCAAATTAGCAAGCAATTATCTTAAGGATATAACCTAAAATATAGCTTAAATATAAGTGGGTTCAAACATAGATGTGATGGTACAATGGCTTAAAAAACCAAAAATAACTAGGTATACGAGGATGCAAAAAGGGATGAAAGAAATGAAAAAACAAGTGAATGTGATCAAGTTGACTTGAGATACATCTTGTATCCAAACACTACCTACATATTCCAAATAGACCTCAAACCAATGTAGTTCACCTAAAATTAGGAGAGAATGGAATGAGGGATGTAGAAAGTTGACCAAGGTTTTAGTATACTAATTATATATGCCAAGAGATGTATGTTTACGAATAAATTCATGTGATAAACCAATTGAGCCTAGTTTATGCATAGTGACATTGAGATCTATTCATCAGAGTTGTGTTGATGTTAAGAATTGAATCTAGAGCACAAATTCTTACTATATCAAAATAAATGAAACATAATAAGTATGAAAGGATCATAATGATGTTTCATTTCAATTTCATGGAGCTGATAATGGTAAAATAATGGCCAAAACTAGAGTTACAACTATTTACATTTTAAAAAAAGCAAAGACCAAGAAAAAGATAAACATAAATGAACCTAAATTAAATCAAGATATGAACAATCATGATTTACATAGGAACAATAATGTTTAAAAATAAAACAAGAATACCTTACTAACATGATATCAAGATATAAACAATCTAGATCTATGTGGACCATCAAGATGTTCTATAAAACAAATGAGAAGAGAAAAATCAAATAGGTGAACACAAGACCAAGGTGAAACAAGAATTAATAAAAGGAGAAAATAAGAAATAAATGAAAAGGTAAGAAAGTAAAAAAAAGACACCAATAAAACTCAGATAAACACACATAAAAAAAACCAAGTCAGTGCAGTTTAAAAATAAATATTTAGGCACGAGTAGTAGAGGCATTACTTCCCACCATAATGTAACAAAGAACAAGGAAAAAATAATTGTTCCCTAATTAAAGTGGAACAATGGAAAAACAAGTGTGGAAGAGAGAAAAAGGAAGAGTTTGGCTTAGTGGACTCCATATGTACAAGACAAGTGGATGTTGCCTATATAGTTCCATGGACACATGCTCTAATATGAACTTTAGGCCTAATGTAACTCTTTGAAGAATTGGGATAGAATAAAAATGTGATTACTAGACATATTATTAATGTTTTATTAGAAATGGTATGAAAATAAAGTCAATGAGACAAAAGATAATTGTCTTGCAAATAACAAACTAGTGGGACAAGAAAGAATGATCTTGCAAAATAACAAGTGCATGGGATAAATTACTTGAAAAATAGAAAGAGTGTGAGGATTATAATGTAAAAATGTGTAAGATAATATTTTTTAATTTTGTGGATCATTTTCTAATTTTTTTGGTATTTTTGGGATTAAATATGTATAAAGAGGACCGACTAGTCAAGGAGATGCTCATCTGAGAGTAGAAGTTACAATAAATAACTAATCTAGATACAACAACACATACTCATAAATTGGTAAGAGCAAGGGTACTAAAAATATAATAATGCTCACAAAAAATTAGTAAATAATGATAGATTAATGTGCATCATGAGATAAATCTAAAGATCCATGTGGTAGGCAAAGATCCTGAGATGAAAATATGTCCTTGTTCACTTGTCTATAGAAGAAGCTATGAAATACTATTCTGGTTGAACTATTTTGTTGAACTAGAATTGCAGGTGTTCATATTATTGATGAGACATAATCAAGATCATAATTATTCAAGGGATAAAATTATTTAGGCTAACACAATCCCAAGACATAATAATTGATATGTTTTTCAAAGATAATGGTCCAAAGAATAGGGTTCTCAAAGAGAACAACATAGGTTATGATAAAATATGTTTAGAGTACTAACGATCCAAAATATTTCACTATCTAGAATCATGAAAGTAATAGGGCTCATCTGAGAGTAGTATAGGGTAGTATAAATGGTAGGATAAAATTACTTTAGCACAAGTTGCCCCCAAGTAAGGGGTCTTATAGATAATGGTTTGAATTTGTTCATGTGTATAACCTCTTAAGGTGCACAATGTTCATGAGCTCTAGAAGTTCTTCACCATTCAGAGTATCTAGTCAATATGCCTCTAATCTATAGTTCACCATGATAACATATGGTCCAAACCAATTAGGTTTAAACTTACCTTTTTATTGCATTTATCATTTTTATTCTTTTGGTTTTCTTTCAAGACTAAATCACCAATCTAAAATTCTCAAGGGAGAATGCACTTGTTATAGCTTTTCCACAATCTATTCTAATAGGCTTATAAGTTTTCTAGGGTATTCAAATGTTTACCATCAAGAACTTCTAGCTCTTACAACCTTAAGACTCTATAGTCCTCATCATATTCAATATTCTCTAGTGATACTCACAATGAAGGAAACATGATCTTGATTGGGATAATATCATATTTGACATAAAAAATGGAATATGGAGTGGCTCCTATTAGGGTTAAATGACTAGTTTCATAAACCCAAAGGGTAGGAAATATTTTTAAGTGCTAATTATGGATAACATCATTGACAATATTCCCTAAAATGGCTTTAATTGTTTTTTTTCATGCTTTGACTTGGTTGTTGCCTTACGAGTTATATGGAGTTGATTTCTTATGCTTGATCTTTAGTTTTACGCAAGGTCTATGACATATCTATTTATAAAAGATCTACCATTATTAAATATAAGGCAAGCTAGGATGCCATATCAATATATGATATGGTAATGGATTAATTTGGTTATTTGATTCCCAATGACATAGGTAAGAGGAATGGCATCAATCCACTTAATAAAATATTTGGTAGAAGTCAGGATATGCTTATGGCCATTTGAATACATTGGGTTTACTTTCCTGTTGAGATTGAGGCCCCATGTTGAGAATGGCCATGGTGTTATGATCAACTATAGCAATAAAAAAGGTGTGTGTATCAAGTTTCCATGTTGTTGACAAGGAATGCACTTCCTTACATAATTGTAAGCATAGATGTACATTTTTGGCCAATAATAGCTTGATATGAGGAGCTTATTTTCTAAGACTACACCATTGGTGTGGGCTTGATGCATTCCTTCATGAACCTCCCTCAGTGCTAGTTTGGATTCTCCCAAAGATAAAAAATGAAGAAGCATTCCATCACAACCTTTATGGTAAAGCATGTTTTCAAGGAGGGTATAACATGATAAATGGTGAAGGAATATTTTATGTCTTGTATAGGATAGGGCAGCTAGGAAAACATGATCATGGAAGTAGTTATAAAAATCATGGAACCATGGTAATTTAAGTGGGGCATTGGGACCAGCAATGGTGCATACCCTTTCTAAATATGGTATAATATATGTAAGGTGAAGAAGATTCTCAATCAAAATTTTATAATCTTTAGTAATCCAATCAATCTATATCATGGATCTAATCATCACCATTGCATCATCAGATATGTTATTGGCCCTTATAACTTATTCAAACTGTAGATATTTAAAATGAACTTTGAGATTATAAATAATTTTATTGTAATGAACAAGTTTGTATTCTATTTTTTGATATTGATAAGTGGTTTGATTGATGATCAATTATGAATCACCATAAACCTTTAAACTCTAAATATCCTACTATATAGTAAGGCAAAGCCCTGTAATCAATACCTCATACTCGACCATATAGTTCATATATTGAAATTGTATATGAAATGCTTTGTGAATCAAATCCCCATAGGGTGTAATCAACAATATGTTAGTTCTAGATCCACATGATGTAAAGGATACATCATAATATATATTCCATGGCTTATTTTATTTACATAATAGAATCATCTAGAAATTTGAATTTGAGTGGTTGAATGTCTTTGATAGGGGTATTTTCAAGTTGATCAACAATAACCTATGCCTTAATTACTTTCTAATTCTGATACTTAATGTCAAACTCACTTAGGATCATGACCCACTTATCCATGCATCCTTGAAGATCTTCTTTGGATGAATTTAAGAGGATCCACATTGGTAATGATAATAGTTTTATTATTTAGCATATAATGTCACAACTTTTGGGTAGCAAACACCATAGCTAAACACACTTTCTCTATAGGTGTATAATTATGTTCATAATACACTAGAGTGTGGTTTAAATAGTATATTGCATGTTCTTTACCTTGATCATCATGTTGGTCCAAAATTACCCCTAGTACAGGCTCTATTGCCAATATGTAAAGAAGCAATGGTTATCTAGGTGTTGGTGGTCTCAAGACTAGTAGATTGACCAAGTATGTTTTGAGGTTTTCAAATTCTATCTAAAAATCTTCATCCCTTGGAAACACAATCCCTTTCTTCAAGATATGGGTAAATGGGTGACACTTATCTTTCAATTGAGAAATGAACCTACGTATAGATTGCATATTTCCTTTTAGGATTCATAGTTGTTTAAGATTGTTTAGTGGAGGTATTTCCATAATGGCCTTGACTTTAGTAGGGTTAAATTTGATCCCTCTTTGTGATACATTGAAACCTATAAATTTCCTTGAAGTGACTCCAAAAACACACTTCTTAAGATTCAAGTAAACATTATATTCACCAAGCCTTTCAAAGATTCTTTATATAATGTTAAAATGTCTAGCTCTTGTTTTTTATTTTGCTAGTATGTCATCAATAGAGTTATTAATAGTATCATGCATCACTTCATGGAAGATGAAATTCATGGTACATTGATATGTGGCTCCAATGTTTTTCAATCTAAATGACATAAATTGGTAATAAAATGTTGACCATAGAATGGTGAACATAGTCTTGTGTTAATCTTCTTAGGCTATATTGATCTAATTATATCTATAAAATCCATCCATCAAGGATAATATCATGTACACAATAGTTGAGTCGATGATCATCTTGATGTTGGGTAGAGGAAAATCATCTTTGGGGCACACTTTTTTGATATCTCTCAAACTAGTACAAAGATGCATACCTAGGATCTTTTTACTCACTGGGACTATGTTTTAAATCCATTAAAAATAATATAATGTTCTAATGAAACCTAAACCTAGAAACTTTTCCAATTCTAATTTAATTAATAAGGATATGTGTGGATGCATCTTTCTAATTTTTAATAGACTGGTTTGACATTGGGATGGATAACAAGGTGATGCACAACTAAATCTAGGTCTAAGACTTGCATGTTAGAGTATTCCCATGAAAAGATTTCAATGTAATCCCTTGGGATGGATATAATATGTTCATGTTCTACTTTAGTAAGGAAAACTCCAAGATTGAAAATTTTGGGATCCTCATAGGTTCATAGGTTCACTTCTATTATGTTCTTTACAAGGAATGTGGTTCTATCTTCTAAAACTATAGGAAAGGTATGATTATGATCATATTCTCCTACTAAATTTTCTTTTTGTTCCTCCCAAAGGTTTGGATAGTGTGATGAACTAGAATCCACCATCTCAAGTAAAGGCTAAGTAGTAAAAACTTCTAAAAACTTAAGATGAAAATTATCAAACATTTGTTGTTGTTCTAAAGAGATGCTTGTACTAGATATAGAACTAGAGATAGATGGACCTTATTCGTCTTGAGGAGATCAATAAACTTTCCCACTTGAGAGTTCATAAAATAGACTTTCACTCAAAGGCTTATATTTTTCTTTACTTTTTCCCTAATGATGAGCACCTCAAAAAGGTTTTCAGCTAAAGATCTCAATGTTTTATTTTTATTATGACTAAGAAAGTTTGCCTACTCTCCAAAGTAGGTGTAAGGATCTAATGAAAAATCAAATCCTTGTCTATGATCACCAATGGGCAATATATCTCATAGGCCCATGTATTCTGTAATTGATTCTTCATTTTAAATCTCATCAAGTTGTATGATAAAATTTTATTGGTCCCAATTAATGAGTTTAGGATGCAAAAGGCATAGGGAATAATTAGGGTTTACTTTAGGATGGGAAGCTCCAATAAATATGAAAATTTCTACTTCATTAGGGGAAACTCCATTGGTATATCTTGCTTTAGGATAGGAAACTTGAATAATTAAGGTTAAAATTAAATTAGAATCAAATAGTTCCATGTTATAAATCTTGTCAAAAAGGCTATAATGGGATGTTATGTCACTATAAAGAGTCTCATCACTTGTCAATTTATAAGAATCACTATCAAAAGTTATAAGGTCACCCCCAAGTGGTATAAATCAAAGACCATGATTGAAATTAGGTACTCCAGATGATAAGGGTTCAAAGATTCCTTATGTTCATAGGCCAAGGCCTTTTCTTGTATAATCGAGATGATCCATGATTCAATTAGGGATATGATACTTTAAATTTTGAAATCAATTAGTAAGGCCTTTTGAATATAACTAGTCTCCCCCAGTAAAAGCATCATAATCTTTCTTTGGCATAATGTCATGTACAAAAACCATAGGTGGTTTTCACTATTTCTTCTTTTATTACTAAATCATGTTGGGTTTGTTAGGATTATTTTAAGGTTTAGGCTTACCAAATTTTTTTGGAGATCATGCAACTTTGTAACATGGAAGGTGTTGTTCAGACTATATGTGGAAATACCCACATCTTTAATTAAAACCTACTTTGCAAGAGTTAAAAGAAATGGATCAGTAGATGTAGAAGTGAGATCACTAGGGTTGATATAATTAGATGAAGGTGGATGTGAAACTATAGTATTTTTCTTATTCATAATGAATTTAGAACTTGGACAATAATTATAATTATAGAACTCAACCTCAAGATGTTTGTAATATTGATAAGGATGTTAATCGATAGGGATAGTGACCTCGAACCCATCATGGGAAAAATTAAATAAATAATAAAAAGTGGATGGAGTGGCCTATACTTTATGGATCAAATGATGACCAAGAATTATGTTATAAGGAAATTCAATGTCCATAATATGAAGTAATGTAAGATGTGAAATAGACCTAACAATGATTAACAAGCAAATAGTGTTAGTAGACTCCCTTTTGTAATTTTCATAATCATTGATGGTGATCATATTTGGCTAAATATCTTTCGTAGTGTATCCCAATATTTATACCAACTTAAAAGATATGATTTTCAGCCCTAAACTATTATCTATAAGAACCTACTTGACCTTATGGTTTTCAATGATTACTTCAATGTACAGTGGGTAATTATGGCTCAGTCTAAGTGTAGACATGTCTTTTTGATTATACATGACTTGATGAAATGAATAAAAATGTCCCACAAGGTTTTATAACAATTAAATATTTATATTAGTGGGAATAGTGGATTATTGTAGAATTTTGTTCAAGATAGTTCTATTGACTTTAGATATTCAAAATAGATCTAAAATGGAAATTTATGTAGGGGTTTTTCTCAATTGGTTTGATAGACTATAAGGATTTTAAATATTGGTATGAGATGGCTTGGATTTGGTTGGTAGAATAGTTAGCTTTAGATTCATTGGCATAATGTTCACATTGAGTTTCAGGGAAGAAGGGGGCAAAGGGCCCTAGAGAGTAACTCATGAGCATCTAGTTGTGATTAAATAATATAGAGGTGATAGGGAGCTAATATAATTTGAAGATGAAGGAAAAGGGACTTATATGGTTAATTTTAAGCATCTAGTTAAATTTCTATAATTTTAAGTCAATAAGGAGCCATTATAATTAGAAGAAGGTTATTATCAATAAATAATAACCCATGTAAATGGAAACATAGCTAAATTTTGCAAACTTGATGTGATATTACTAGAAGGAGAGGGTGGTAATTCTATAATAATGGGTCCTATACTATGAGGAACACAAGATGGTTCACATGGTTTGATAGTAATAATGGTAATGTGGGTTGCAAAAATACATCCCATAGTGTTGTTATAGTCATAAGGCATGTTGTTATAACCCAAATTATTAGTATGGGTATTATGATGATGGTTATTCTCATGATGATTATGATTTTTACCCTAATTATGATGATTATTCTACCTATATGCTTGTTTTTGGTTGTTCCTTTGTGGTAGTTGATTATGTCAAGGAAAGGGGTCCTTGTAGATTCTCATATCCTGATTAGTGTCCCGATAGGGGTCAACTAAATCTCAACTTTGCCACTCTTAATGAGATATTTAATAATATGTCTTAATTGGATGCAATAATAGGTACCATGACTAAAAACATGATAAAATTTTCACCATTCATTATTTCTGTACCAAACTAGTTTTATTTGATCTTGAGGAAATGGCTGTGGTACTGGCCATACAATCAGGGTAGTTGTTACAATATTTTGGAATACTATTTCAATTAGTTCTCCCAATTTACTAAAGACCCTACAAATATTGTGGTTTTTCCTCCATAGAATTTATCTCTAAAAATTATGTGGTGAATTAGGAAGAGATAATTGTACATTTGAGGTTGGTGGAGCATGTACCATTTATACGTGACTTATTTCAGTCACCCCATTTCCAACCATGTTCTTGTTATTATTAAAGCCCTTAGGATTATCTCATGTAACTATCTAGCTTAGTAATTGGGTAAGATTAAAATTTTAACCTATGTGAAAATATTGATAGGGCCTTGTCAATAAGATCCTTCTCAATATATACCTATTTTTCTATAATTTCCTCAGATGAGTTAGCATAAGCTAGACATAGATTGTGTGCAAGATTAAGATGTAAGTTCTATGAAAATATGTTTTCCAACTATTTATCTATAAAATTATGTTGAAAGTGACCTAATAATGTTCTACATCTCTCTAGTTATGCAGTGAAACTTTCTCCATCATGTTATTTAGCTTTGCACAAGTCAGCAACGATCAATTCATGCTCAATGTTATAGAAGAAATGGTTGTTAAACTTTTTAAATAAGTCATTATAATATGTAACTAATCCCTTGGGTAACTTAAGTAGCCAATATAAAGTTTGCCCTGTTAAACTTCATAGGAACAATCAAAGCAAATACATGTTATTATAAGCAACCACTTGACACAATAAAAAAAATACCTAAATGTGTTCATGTGGGTCCCCCATTCCTTTATATTTATCAAACTTTGGTACCTCAAAATGAGATGGAAAGGGAATTCAGATAATAGATAGATCAAATAGATATGGACATATCTCAATGAATTTGTATTTATTAACTCTATTATTCATCTCCAATTGTGTCATAATCTCTTCCATGGAGTTCCAATCTTACATGTTTAGTTTATTCATGGGTAGAACATAATTATTTTGGGGTGGTATGTGCCTTTGCTACTACTGTTGGGGTGGTATGTTCCCATGTTGTTGCTATTGGGGTGGTATGCACCCATTTTTTTTACTATTAACGTGGTATGTGCCCTTGTTATTGCATGGATTTGGTAGGGATGTACACCTTATAATACTTAACTTAGTTTTGGTTCACTCTTTGAGATGAGTAGATAAGTGATCAATTCTTAGGAATTCATTGGCTTGAATTAACCATGTTTTACTAGTTTTGGGGAGTTCTTTATCTATTCACCATTATACATTTTGGTTTAGATGAAATAGCTAAATTATCTTGAGGGATTTCATCAATTTGAACCAAATGTTTTGGTCTCTAATTTGAGAAGGTGAGAAGAGGCTCTTGATGGTTAAATAATGTGTATTTTGTGTCTAGTGAAACATTTTGCACAACCTCTTGCATCTTGTTCTATTCATTTGAAACACCTTGATCAATCATTGTTGTGTAGTTTTAATCACATTTCCTTATTCCTTGGAAGCATCAGTATGGATTGAAGTAGCAACTAGAGATTTAGTTAAGTCTATGATAAGTTGGTATGCATACTGTTGACTTATTTTCTTAATCTTGGTGATAATATCTTGATTAGTTGGTTTTGACTCTATAAGTATTTATTTACCATTATTCTAAGAAGAAGGTATGTTTTCATTTTCAATGTCTATGAAAATTTTCTCTTGTTGTTGTCCTCATTATCTAGCTAAGCTATGTAATTTATCCATAAGAAAATCTAAGGGTAGTCTAGCACTCGATTTGATCAACCTTTGAATGGATTCATCTTGGCTCTCTTGGTATTCAATATACTCTTCCTCAAATCCTAAAGTTGTATGAATTCCCTCAAATATAAAGGAATTATATTGACCATCATAAAAATTCTCATCCTCATAACTAGGGCCATAAGAAACCCCACTACGTGTGAACTTTTAAGTCATGTGTAGAAAGGGTTGATATATACATTTGACTAGATTTGGAACAATGTTATGCAAATGTTTAATCAAGGTATGGATTTTGATCTTTCTTAAAAACAAATGACTAAGGAACCAAATAGACTATAAAAGGAGGGTGGTGTGTATCCACACCTAATTATAATAATGATGTTTATGAATTTACTCAACCTTGGGTAAAGTTGAAATCATATGAATTGGAGGAGGGTATGATAACTCAAAAATCCAAGGTGAAAACTAGTACACCAAAGCCTAGACTTTTGTGATATGTTAATACCATAAAATATAGTCTAATTTTAATGATTTTATACTAAAAGTTTAGAAGAAATCCCTTCAAATTATGAAAGAGACAATATGAACTAAGAAACTCATGATGTGGAAACATGCAAAAATTCCTAAGTATAAAACTAAATAAATTGCTAAAATGTTATGGTAACACAACACTGCCACATGGAAATAGGAAAGGTAGTAAGAATATGTTCTAGAACTTACAGTGTAATAAATGTATAATATGGCCTAAGTTCACCAATGATGAAAATGGATGATGAGTCTATAAATGTACTTCAATCCAAATGGGAAATTAAACCCAAGTCATCTCAATTAAGTGCAAATGGTGAACCTAATTAGTACGTCAACGTTATGGATTTAGAAAGGTGTAATTTTGAATATGAACTATCAATGAAGGACTTAAATATAATTTTGGAATTGGTTTAGACATAAATGGTAGCATATTTCACCAATTAGATGATATAACATAATGTTTAAGATGACAAATTTGAACAAGGAAAATATGATTTTAATTTAGATAGTGTAATGCCTCCTTGTTCAAGAAATTGTGTACAATGTGTTTGGTTATGACATTTTTTTAGAAGAAAGTTTGACTCAAATAAATTTACCAAGTAAGCTAAAAATACTAAAATATACCAATACAACAAAGTAATCATCCTAAAGCCCTAAAACTAACAAGGTTGCACGATATTTTTGAAGTTCATCTTTATACATGAACTTGAGAGGAAATTAAGTGTTCATCAAAAATAAAATATCATTATATAGTAGGGTATTTTACATCCCCCCTTCTCTCAAGTGACATTAAGATGACATGGACCTTGGGGTGCACTTTGCATCAAAAATAATTTTTTATAAAGTGGGGTTTAACTAAGACTTACAAAGTTACGATCAGATGGTTCTAAGTGTGGTTAACACAAGGAATGCAACCCATCAATAGGATCCACATAATATGGATTGTTGTTAAAAGGTATATTCCTTTTCAAAACCATTACATCTATTAATTTTTCATTATAGTGTGATGTCCTGATGATCATATGTTTTAGGCTAGCTTGCCAGTAACAAAGATGATTTAATCACTTAAACCACCATCCCAATAGGGTGATCCTAATTTTTATACCCCCCTCATGGAGATGGGTTGAAGATGATGCTAGGAGATGAAGCCCTGGGTCAAATATTCCCTATAAAACTTGTGGGAGGTAATGAAATTTCCCTCACAAGCCAAATTGCATGAAATAAAATATAAGTAAAAAGGCTTTATAGGCTATTTTAAAATCACCTAAACCTTGTAGATTATTGGGAGAGCCAATTAGAATTATTTTCCATGCCTTAGATAAAGGCATAATTTTAATAAAAAATCTTGATCACTTGAGTTCCCTATAGGGGACAAGGGGAGAGCATACTTGTGTAATTCTTATTACTCAAACAATCTAACAATCAAGAGATGATTTGCATAAAATAAACACATTTTTTGATAATATTGAAACTTTGAAGTGAGTTTGGTTTTAATCACTAAATATGAAGAGTTTGGTGGTGTTCTTAGCCCCTTGGATTTAGTTTGTAAAAACTTTTAAAAACATCCATTTAAACAATCAAATAAACCATCTAATTCATTTTAAACACCAAAGGTAAAGTTCTTAATTCCTTTTAAAACACCAAAAAGAAATGTGAAAAGACTTAATTATGCTCAAATAACCACTTATCCTCATAGGTTATATAAGAAAAATTAGATAGTCCTATTTAGCTTTGAATCATGATTTGAAAGGAGTCAAGCACTTTTGAAAAACATGCTCTCAGGTCTATGTTTTTTAAAAACACAAACACTGGTACAGATCACTATTGACTAGTGTCATTTTGTATAAGACTATCTCCAGTCATAAACTAAGTATGGCTAATCAAAAATGATTGATAATGATCACCTTTGAACCCAAAGGATAAAATTTTATGCTTCAAAAAATAGTTATTAGGATAAAATATCCAAAATAAAACCTTCTTATATCAATAAATGTTTAGACTAGAGTCTTATAAAACTCAATTTGTTAGAAAAAAATCTAAATAAATCTCTAAAATTGAAAAATAAAACATCCATATTTCCCCTATAACCCAACCAACTAAGGTTATCCCTAACCGATGCCAGTCACTTAGAACCATCATGGGTCACTATGTGACCTGTGTGCATAAAAATGTTATAAAAATGGGAAAAAGACTATCAAATTGTTATTGAAGGAATTTTTAATTACTTTCATGGAAATATTATAATTATAAGATGTCTTATTTTCTTGAATGGACACTATGGTCCCATACGACATGCTAAGATGTAGGATTGGATTACAAAGTTGGTTAGTTAAACATTACTCATGTAAACACAAAAAATACATAAAGAAATTAACAAACCAATCCAACCTATTCCAATGGAGTTTGCACATTATAATGAATAAAAATTTAAAGAAATCAAATACCAATTACATTCCCAAGTGATTCCACCTTCCAAGAATGGCTCGAAGCATGTTTTCCCCTTGATCTAGTGTTTTTGTCATTATCAAAAATGGATGCCAAGCTCCTCCATCATCCCAAGATCAATATGTATAACCTAGGCTCAAGATAAGAAGTCTAATTTATGCCTATCAAATGAAGCTTGAAAATAAAACACAATGATCAACACAAATAAAAGTTTTGGTGATAATCATGCATTATAGGTTTACAATATTTTAGCTTAAAATGAGGGTGAAAGGCCTTCTATTTATAGATTTTCTAGATGGGCTAGGATCAACCATGATTATCCATCTTAATATTGATATGTGTGGTCATGAATTAATCTAATATTTTCAATTAAATCTATAAATATCTTCATAATGATTTGGAGGGAAAGGCATTAATTAGGCATGGGTGACCATAATCTTAATATTTTTTACATTTATGGCTTATGGATACCATCCCATGGATCATGTCAGTAGGTGATGCAGATATTGAGAATCAATTTACAATAATGAAATAATCAATAACCTCCATGAAAAATCCACTTAAGCTCTTGACTTGAATTAGGTAGCTTAAACAAGATTAATCAATTTTAGTGAAATTCTTTAAAAACTGGTGCACAATTAATCAAAATGGTTAGAAAGTCATATTATTAGGTTATAATTTGACTTAAGAGGAACTATAAGGAAATTTTATATGCATACGGACCGTTATCTAATTTAGGATGTTGATGACATAAAATAAAAAAGGTACATGATGTGTAATAATGAATTAGAAGAAAAGAGTGATTAAGAGCGCAAAAAGTTGAAGTCGTCATTTTGAATTGAAATAAACTTATCAAAGTTAGGAATCACATAAAATTAGTTTCCCTATTTAGGGATACATTATCCTAAATCAACACTTGTATATGAAAATATCGAACCATTTAACATAATTTTAGTGATTGTGGCCTAAATTGTGCATTTGAGTGCAATTTGAGTAATATTGACAATTTCAACACAACTAGTGTTAAGAATTGGATGTCTACAATATGCATGTCACAAGTCATCAACAACTTATTCTTGACCCATTTTATACATGTATATACCTATGTATACTATATACATTATTATTCACAACTTAGTAATTTAATCAAACCATACATTATGTTATTCTACCTAGGTCAACCTCATCCACAATCATACTTTAACCTGAGCTTGATGAACTTCTCCAAGTTTATTCATGAAAACAAGCTAATGTAAATTGTATGAAGAAAATAATGACTTGAAAATAGTTTTTTTTAAAGTTTGAGGTTAACCTTCATACCCAATCGTGCCCTAACTTGGGTTAAGTGTACAAAAACTTGACTTATAAAAACATCCCAGCATATATATAACAAAAAAGTTAAATACTAAATTAAATATACTAAGTCATAATCATAATAGATTCTATATGTATATCCTCAACTAACAAATAAATCTACCCTTAAAATTTACCTGTGGTTTTATCTCATCTAAAATATATAGAAATTCTACTTTAATATCTCAGTATTTTATATTTTGAGAAATGAATTCAGGGCATTTAAATTTTTTTATTAGGGTTTTAGATTCATATATCTATCTTTATGAATGTATTATTTATCCCTAGTGCTATTTATATAACCCTGGTTTTCATATAATTTCATAACAATGAAAACAATATGAAAACCCTAAAGGAATTTTTCTAGAATATGTTGAATTAATTCATATCATACATCTATTAATTTAAACAACAAAACCCTACCTAGTAAGTGAAGTCATGACCTTGCCAAATTCAAATTTCCCTCTTCTAAACTTTATTAAATCCATTCTCCTTTCTCTTTTTGTTTTTTATGTTTTCTATAGGCATTCCTTCATCTAACATTTGTTTGCATGCATGTTATTTTCATGAGAACTGAACTCCAATCTCTCTACCAAAAATCCATGTTAATAATAGTAAACTCGGTGAATAAGTCAATGCATGAAAACCAATTGTAGAATACTAGGATTGATTCTTGTTTTCCTCATACAATCTAAAATAGAAGTGCTTGTTTTAAAAAAAATCATGATTAACACAAGTCAACTCCACTTAACCCTAATTTGAGAACCTTCCTTAATAAAATAATAATCCTTTTATTCATTATGAATATTAACATAGACTTCACAATATTTAATTAAAAATTATAACTTCCCATAACCATATTGACTAAGTAGAAAGATCATTTAATTTAACATTAGTACCTTTGTTAAACATTATGATCATGTCTAATAATACTAGCCATGCCTTGCTAACTATTAAAGTTAACAATCAACTAATAAAACCAATTAAGTTCCCTTTATTTTAAATAGCAATGCATTAATAAATAAAACATTGTCACATAAACATTCACACACATCCCAAACATAAAACCAAGGCATACCAAAGACATTAAAATATTCCAAGTACACATTATGGTAACATCACCAAATGAAATAAGATAAATAAGGCAACATAAATATTTCAATCTTACAATTGCAAACATGAAACCAAATTTAAATGTGAAAACCAAGATCACAATTGAAAGAAACTAAAATATATTTAAATTAAACACTTATCAAAAGCATATTATTTGATTATGGTGTGTGTAGAGTTGTTAGTCTTCATTATATTATCCCCCAATGCCTCCATCTAATCTACCCTTTCTAATGATGTTATCCCTCCATCATAGTCTAAGGGATGGATGTATCCTACATCCACCTCAAAACAATAAAGGTAGTTAGCCTAAATATAAAAAACCATAATATACCATTGTAATGAACCAAATAATCATGATCTATATGTACATAGCATAAACGTATAGCTAACTCAATAAGTTAATGAACATTTAAATAAACAACATATAAATGTCCACACATCAGTATATAAAATCCATCTTAACAAAAATAATAATTATCCAAATAATAACCATAAAATCCATAAATCAATAGGTTGTCAAGTCTAGAGATAAATTGGGATGTAACGTCCTTTCCCCTAAATTTGGTCATCATCTTGATGACACTTATTCCAATAAAATTTTTGTACTTAAACATTATTCAATAAAAAATTAAATAGTATCCAACATATTAAGTAACCAAATGTGGAAATATCCTATATAACTCATCATTATCCTCCTAGGTGGAACTATATTAAAAATATTGGTCCCATTAGACCTCGTATTGTGACACTTCTCTATTACATAAACTGAGTTTATGAGTGTCAATTATACTGACTAGTTCTACTGTGAGCACCCTAGGATCTAGAACCTTTAAATCAGTCCAATCCAATACATGAGAAGGATTATCAACATACTTTTTAAGATAGGATACATGTAAAACATTAAGTAAAACATCTAGATCTTGTGGCAAATCAATCCTAAACACTATAGGATTGATCACTTCCAAAACCTCGAAGGGTCACACATATCTTGGTGAAATATTCACTAATTTACCAAACATAATCAAGATTTTGTAAGGGTTAACCTACATAAATACTTTATCCTCAATATAAAAATACCTTGCTTTTATTTTTTGATTAACGTAAATTTTCTATCTATCATTGGCCTTAGCCAATTTTTGCCTAATTATCCCAAATTGGTCTTCCATTTCCACAAGCATTTCAGGACCAAAGACCACTTTATCTTCCAACCTATTCAAACTAATTGGTGTTATACATCTCCTTCCATATAATTCCTCAAATAGATCCATTTTAAATGTTGATTTCTATGATTTGTTGTAGGAAAACTCAACCAATGGAAAATATTCTTCCCACTTGTATTGTTGATCCATGAAATACATTTGACAGAGATCTTCTAAAACTTGTTTAACCCTCTCTATTTGTCCATCTATTTCTAGGTGATATGTAGTAATAAAATTCAACTATGTACCTAGAGTTGAATTTAAATTCAACCAAGATCTATAAGTCATTCTCAATCTCGATCAGAAATGATCTTTTCTAAAAACCTATGCAATTGTTACACCTCTTTCTTGAATATCATCGTAAGCATAGGTGCATCATCAGTCAAATTACCTATTATGAAGTGAGCTACTTGGATATTTTATCAACTACCAACAAGATCATATAATATCAGTTCCATGATAATGGAAAACCTTGGAACAAGTCTATGTTAACTACCTATGACTTATAATCTAGTATATCTAAAAGATATAACAATCCTACTAGATGCACATGCTCAACCTTCACACTTGACATTCTAAACACTGAGACACAAAATTTGTTGCATCCTTTTTAATTAATTTTGAAAAATAAAGAGGTCTTAGATCAGTGATGAGATTAGTTACACTAGGATGTCCTAAACAAGGGGCATTGTGTAATTATTTTAGCACCATTATCCTCAAATTCTCTCTATCAGTAACATACATATTACCATTATACCTTAAAATACTGTCACTCTCTAACTTGAATCCTTTAAACTTGGGATTTTGATCATCATATGATAATTTTTTCTTAACTTTCTCATAAAATTCATATCCTAAGGATAATTTAATTACCTCATCACAAAAAATACCCCCAATAGTGTCAAAGGTTTCTATGTACCTTGTATGACTTAGGTAGTTTGTAACTTTATTTTCCTTTCACTTGATATAATTAGTATCAAAATAGTAATGAGATAAGAATTATAACTAACATCTTTAACATATATTCATATTTATTTGGTTAAATATATACTTGAGTCCCAAGTTGTCAGTCTTGAGTTCAAATGGTTTCCCTAATAGTTAATGCCTCCACACTTGTAAGGCATGAACTATTACAAAAAGTTCCATAATATGAGGGGCATAATTCACCTCATAAGGCTTACATTTTCTAGACTGGTATTCTATAACTAAACCATATTTCATAATAACTCATCTAATTCCATCCCTAAATGCATTCATGATAACTAATACTTGACCATTAAGATCAAGAATTCTTAGCATAGGTGCTAAAATAAGCCTCCTTTTTAGTTCTTGAAAAGCTTTTTTACACTTGTCTAAAAAAAAACTCTAGTTATTTTGTTGAAGAGAGGTAATTGGGTTATCTATCTATGAGAATTTAGAATAAATTTCCTATAGTAACCTATTAATCCCATAAAACTTTTCACCCCATGCACATTTTTAGTTGTTGGACATTCCATTATGACCCTAACCATTTTTGGATTGAATTTCCATCCATGGAGATAATGTGTCCAAAATATTACACTTTCCCCTATAAAATGCAATTTTAGACAACTTACCATACAATTTATGCTTTTGAAACCATTACAAAACTATTTATAGATGTTGAAGATGTTCCTCATTCTTAAAGTATACGAGGATATCATCTAGGAAAACTAACATAAAGTGGTCTAGATAATACCTAAGCACACTATTCATCAGATTCATAAATGTTTTTAGAGCATTTTTCTACCCAAAAGGCAACACTATGAATTCATAGTTCCCATACTAACTTTTGAATTTTATTTTGGGAATATCCTCATCTCATATTCTCAACTAATGATACCATGCTTAAAGATCAATGTTAGAGAAGAATATTGTCCCTTGAATCTGATAAAAAAGATCATAAATGTAAGTTAATAGATACCTATTATTTATTTTAACCTTTCTCAACATCCTATAATCAATACATAGGTGAAGAGAACCATCCTGCTTCTTAATGAACACCATTGGTGCACCCCAAGATGACATACACAGTCGAATCAACCATTTCAATAAAAAATCCTTTAGTTGAGATTTAAACTCAAATAATTTAATATTTCTCATCCTATAAGGTACCTTATATTTTTTTTAGATATAGGTATTATGTCAATTGATAAATCAAACTCACATTTGGGTGGTAATCCTAGTAATTCCTTAGGAAACACATCCTGAAAGTTCTTAAGAAAAGGATAATCCTAAAAGGATGGTTCCTTACATTACTATTATATATCAAATTTACACCCTAAAGGAATTATATTTCAACCTCCTTCAATTTTATCTAACAAGGAAACATCTCTAAAGTTGTGGGTGACCTATGGGAGAGATGAGTCTCTAGATTAAAGGGTTGTCTCCCTTGCACCACAACTACAACTAACCACTAATCTACTTGATTTGAAAGAAAATGGATATAAGGGATTAAAACTAACCTAATATAGGTGATTCACCAATTTTAAATCCGTAAGACTATCATGAACTTACACTATGAAAGGTGATTCACAAAACTAATCTCAACACCCAAGGTTTCTCTAACAAAAGTGTTTCAACATGGAGGTAAATTACAATGCATTTATTAAGGTGGATGAATAAGATGTCTAATTATATAAACTATTACTCTTACTTACACTTATGCACATACAATAAAAACTAATAACACTTCATGTGACCTATTAGAGGGAAGACTACTTGCATCAAACATGAGAGTGTAAGATGAATATAAGGAGAGATGACTATCACATATCATTCAACTATGAACTAATTAAAACACTTAGATAATAATTTGAGAACTAAAAACTAGATTGAAATATTTTATTCAAAGGTAAAATAAATAATTGAACTATCAAGGCCTCCCCATACTAGATGTGTATAGATTACGAAGCCAAAAGTGGTTGCTTATATAGAAAATTAGGAAGAGAGAGGGGAATAGTTAAAGGAGGCTTCCAAGTTTCCACCATAAGTTAAAATAATAAAGGAGTTATAAAATAGTTTCAAATAGACTTATAAATCCATGTTTCTCACTTTTTAATATGATCCAATCCTTTAAGTGGCATAGGATTTAAAACTTGACTTGACACCTTGATCATCCTTTTGAAAACTACCTTTCCATGGATAAGAAGAGTGAAAATGGAATTTTAAGTCATAAATTCACCATGAATTCCTTAATACCGATCATTATAAAACTATAATGCATTAATAAACTCCTCTAATCTAACATTTCATCATTCATATGCCTAGGTGTTTTGAAACTCCTCATTTCCCATGCCTAGCTTGGTCTAAGTGGCTTAAAACTCAAGTTAATATTCTCCAAGTCACTATATATTAATGGAAGGACTTAAAATATATTATCAATCCTTAAAATATCCATTTTGGTCTCCATAAAAACTCCTGAGACTCAATTTTGTTCCTCAAGCTCTCATTAGGCCTATTTTCCTTATAGCCTTAAAAACCTATAAACCTCCTTGTGTATAAGAATTTATGGAGGTAACTAAAAAATAAATGGAATATTTTAGGACCAAGTATGGCCTTATAGATTCATGTTAAAATTTCATGTTTATATTTTGAGTGGAAGTCCATTTTTCTACCTTTCTCTCTCTTTAATTAGGCATCCTTTCCTAAGAACCTATTTTCCACTCTAGACCTATCCCACAAATGTTAAATTACCCAAAATAATTTGATTCATTTTACCTAGATTATAAAAAACTCAAATTTCAATTTTAAGGTCCTAAGACCCTATGAAAGTATGAGAACCATGAAATGGCCTTACCACCTAGTCCCATTTTAGGCCTCTTTGAGACTACCTTGGAAAATGAGCTTTGTTTGACCAATTAAATAATATCCTATGAATATTTTTTGGATTTAATAGGTATAATTCATACCAAATGTCCTAATCCAATGGTTTTCAAGTTTCCCTTTTCTCAAAACCCCTAAAATAATGAAAATAATGCAAAATAATGTATTTATTATAGTCCATACAACTACAAGTACCAAAAAAGTACATATGGAGAACCTACTTAGATTCATAAACAAAATACAAGAGGATTTATGAGAAAAATATGTCATTAAAAGTGATTTAGAATCCCATTACTCTTGACTGGACACTATCAAGGTTTTATGATGGTTTTAGGCATGTTTCATTCTTAAGGATTGTTCATAAAGAACATATCCTCTTTCTATCTCGTAATTCCACAATATTATTTTTAGGGTACCCATCCATCACCTCCAAACACCATTGTGTCCCATGAAAAACCTCATGAAATTTTTGGGTATGACAAGGTGCTCCTCAGGTTGTAAGTAAGCCATTTGAGAGGGGTCTAGGCTCTTAGCCTTTGTTCATACATGTCAAAAAATAAATCCAATAACTTATGCCTCAATAATGAGGTGTGGGTACCCTAATAACTCCTCATAAAACCACCTAGATCCATGAATTGGGTTCATGATTTTACCAAGTGAGAGAAGACTCCTCTTGAATGATAGTCATGTGTGAAGGAAGCTTGAAGAAGTCTTAAAGCCAAAAGTGATAGTTTTATTGCTTTTTCATATTTTTTAATGTTTCTTGGAGACTATAAAATATTTCCATAATCTCCTCAACAAATTCAAACCATTACCTTACCCTCAACAATACACTTGTTCATGACTATAGTTTATGGTCTATACATGGTATTAGGCTTGTTAGCCTTGAATAGGGTCCTATCTTCATTATCCTCTTTATAAATAGAGTTTAGAGTCTTGTGGGGTCATGTAATAACTATTTATATATTCATATACTTAAAACCATTATCCTTTCCCACATTCTCCATTCTAAAGAAGTAGTTTTCTCTTGGCAATACAATCAGGCATATATGTGTTCTAGGCTCATTAGGTCTAGACAAAGTTTTGACTTTCTTCACCATTAATAATAGGTTTTAGGGTTTAAATGAGGTTTTTATGACACTATTAAACCATTTTTAAATTTCCTTCATCCATTTATAACTCTCAAAGGAATTTAACCTTCTCAAATCAAGCAAAAGATCTCATAAAGCAGGTAGACCTAAAGGTTCTTATATGACTATATATAAAGATTTTGAGAATCTATTTGATCAATATCCCTTATCATTTAGTCATGTTCCCTTATATTTAAAAATTACCCTATTAAAATTCTTATCTCACTTAGATATACCTCATATCTTTCCATATATATTATGCTCTTCTCTTTAAGCTTGGAACCAACATGTCCTTGAATGTAGCTTGTAGGTGTCTATAGGGAAGTCTGAGTGCATTTATGGTCTCAAGGTATATAATTTCCATTATTTAAACCTATTATTGACTTTATCATGTTTCTAATATCTTAGTACCTTCAAAATGTCTTGAAAATCAAAAATTCACCAACACCACTTTTCAATACAACTTCTTTAAGGGTGGATGTAAGTGTTTATTGGAGAAGTATGGGCATAAGGTCTAGAATCTTACCTTCTTAACCCTATTATAGACTTGAAAATATATAAATCTCATTGAATAATAATTATCTTTATCTTATAAGGTTTTTTTTCTACTTTATTACATTTTCAACCTTTTATCTTCTCAATACCATACACAAACTTGTATACATGCATTAATGTTTATGAACTTTGTCCTCTAACCATTTTTTAATTTACAACCAGTTAGATGATTTCAATGGTTTGTGACACTTCTTAAATAAAATTTATGGATTTAACATTGTGTTGTTTCTTGTTTTTTCTTAGAGAATAATAAATTTTAGTCCATAATGAGATCCTATAGTCCTAGCACTTGTAGGTCTATTTTACTTACATAGGTTGCTTAGAGAGCCAATTATTGAGCCTTGGACACTCTTATGTTGTGTCAAATTTTGTAATATTTTTCAACCTTATTAATATATTATAGGCCCTCTAACAATTCATCATGCCATCTTCCACTTGTCCTTCTAGTTTATACAGGCCTATATATGGTACTATTGACTATATATAGGGGTTTGTCTCTTCACCATGATTTTGGTGATAGAAATGAGGAGAATATCATGGTAAAATAAATGTGTATGAGTTTGTGGTTCCTATACCATTGTCTTTAACTCTTGAACATAAACCTAAGTTTATGAATTCTCACTCATAGGTCTATTCATGTGAGTTACTAAAACACTTATGAATTTTGCTGGAGAGTACATATCTAGACCTATATTATCACTTCCTTTTACCTTAAATATTTAAAGTTATATATTAGGTATACAAATGATTTCTCATTAACATTCAAAGCCAACATGGTACTCAAACCTTTAGAAGACCATTAAAAACTATACCATGTTTTTTAAAGAGCAAGGCCTATGACATCTCTTGAAGACTATACAATAACATTCCCTATTATAAAATAGAAACCTTATTCTTACCATCTGATTTACCTTGAGTAGAATTTATAGCGTAATGATCACCTCCAAAAATGAATCAACCTCTAGGTGTTCCTCTCCTATCTAAATACTGGTTCCCCTTGAAACCTCCCTTGAAACCATTTCCATGTTTCTTTTTTCCTAAGCTACTATTGAACTTAGCATTTTGGTTCTTAAACTAGTTCTTGGAGTCTCCATTCATTTTCTAATTTTAATTTTTGAAACTTTTTTAGGACCTCCAAACTTCTTCTTGAATTTATCTCTGATGTGAGCAAGATATTTCGGCTTCTAATTCTCCTTAACTACCTTTTTGTATACTTTATCCATGGTATATAGCCAATGCACATCAACCTCACAACCAATTCGGGGTTTTAATCTCATAATGAACTTCCCAATTCAAAACCTTGCATCTTCTTGATATTGAAAAAAATAATATAGGAGCTTAGAAAATTTCTCCTATTATTCATTCATAGAAAGGTCTCTTTACTTAAGGTTTTAAAAAATATATCATCTTCTAATCAAAATATAGATAAGAAATTCACTATAACCTAAACAATGTCATGAATTGCTCCCAAGTGGTGGTGGTAGAGTCGAGGTTCATCTCGAGCTTATTATTTTTACACCATGTTGTTTCTTTTCCAACAAGATTATATGCTACCCATTCTACCTTAGTTACTTTAGAGTAATTTTGAATCTCAAAATACTTCTCCATCTCTGTTATCCGTGATTCATCCCAATATCCCAAAATGGTTCCATCAAACTTGGGTGGATTCACCTTTTTCATATCCCATGCTAACTCTACAACTACTTGATCTCTCACATTTTGTAGCACTTCCTCATGCCTATGTTATTGAGGATTTTATTGCTCACTAGGTTGTTGTTTAGGTTCTTCCTAAACATTTGTCCATGTACCTCCTACTCTAAGGCCATGATTTGGTCCCTAATTTCATGCATGGCTATGAGGATCTAATCTAACTTTACATCTTACTCAGTGGAAAATTGATTTCGATCCACTAGAGGGTTGTATTTGAAGTATTCTCACCTCTAGGTCTAGTGAACACCATTCTTCTTCCTTGTTAATAAGAGAATACATTTGTGTTAGTGAACTCATTAACCCCTAGAATTTGAGCCTCAAATATAATACCATAATGTAAAAACTCCATTGGGTTTTATTATAATAAGGATTTCTTTTTAACATTTACACTAATTCAAAATTTTACAATTCCATCACACTGAAAACATACATAGTGATATTTAACTAAACACATTAGTTTAAGCAACCAAAATCAAGGTCAAGAGATAATATATTTATCTAATGATCATAAGATTGAGTACAGTGTTGAATATAGAAATGAATATTGAATTTATTTCATAAAATTATATTTACAAATTTAGCCACTATTGATACAATGTTGTAACTAACTATTGTAATGGTACATATAATTAAATAGTATTGTTTTAGCATAATACATGGCTTAATAATAATTTAAAATTATATAATGCACCATGTAGCATATGATTCTCATTGAAACTTGAACCATTCATAATTAATCATGAGTGTAGTCACTATCAAAGAACTCTTGAGGGGAGTGAGATCATCATCCAAGTGATTTTCCACACCAACCATAGTCCATCAATCCCTCACACAATCTCCCAACAAGGGAATGTCCCTCCCTTTATGAATGGGTAGATAATTATAGTGTGGGAATCAAGAGTGACAACTAGAACTCATGTTATATAAGATAACTATTACATACAATATATCATAAAGAAACTTGCTTTAACATGATATCATACAAAACCTGTAAACTAAATCAAATAGATGAAATGACAATGTTTAAACATAAACATTACTTTAGCCAAATATGTTTTATCTTTGTTTAATCTCAAAGATCAATAAATTTCATACACACCATTTAGTTAGATTACACCTTATGTATGGATTAATGACACTAATTAAGTAATTAGAATCTTTCCACTCACTTATTTAGAGTCATTAATTCTAGATTGGTTAATATACATTTAAAAGGATTAAACCAATAGATTTCAAAATGAAACATTCTCTACTAGTAGCTAAACTATGGGCTAATACACTAATGTTTCATAAACATGCATTTAATCCATCAAATGTTATTTAATAGTTTTAAACATCTAATTTATTTATAGCATGCTACCAGCTATGTAAATAGATTTTGAACAGTCATACCATTTAGGTATGATTTAAACATCAAATAATCACACCATTTAGGTAAGATTTAAATATATAAAAAATCATATCAATAATTAATATCTCATTCATCAACAACTTTATCTTCATTTCTTAATTGCATAATTGAACTTTTTATAAAACTAGTCAATGTTAAATGGGTTGAGGCAAATATTCTCAAAAACTACACAAATAGAAGTTCCATGAATTCATCATATTCAATTCTAAGTTCAACTTTATTAAGGAAGTAAACAAAGCATTTATACCTCTCTACAAATACATATGTTGTATTTAATTATAAATTACTATATGAATGAATATATATAATATACTCTTAATTAGAAAAGTATTATGTCGATAAGCTAAGAGTGTCTCATATATGTATATAGATGCATATAGAAACATAAAACTATAATTAATTCTTCACCATATCATATAATGTGTTTACTCTTTCAATATAATATGCATATTTGTATATGGTATACTTGATTTTAAATAATGATTTGTCATTATTTACAAGTATCACATATAAATAAATGCATATTATAATACTTAGCTATATTAATAAATTTAATTATTTTCTAATATCCAACAAATATTTAACTCTAGTTGATATAGCTATGTTAAAATTCCTAACAACTCATATTCCATAACTAAGTCAATCAAATAACATATAGTCATATCAAACCCATTAACACTTGTATATATTTAGAAATTAATAAATGAAAGGGTATATTTACTTATATCTCAATAGGTTGTATAATGTCATTACATGGTCAGCTAATACCCTTCAAAATTTTATATTTTTCATAATAGTTACATTGAAAATCTAATACATCTTAATTTTATATAACATACATCACACAAATATAGGAATGGTTTTATATAGTTATACACCTATACGTTGCAATAAAACATATTACAGTCTCTTAAAACAAGTAGGAATATATATAACATGTTTTACACATAATGAAAAATCCATAATATAACTAAATTGAATTACTCAGTCTTCTAACAGTCACACAACAAACTTTATTATGACTCCATTACAATATAAATTTAGTCTTACATGTAAATAGAAGAGCCAAAAATTATCTAAAGAATACTCTAGTTTAGTGTATATGAATAGGTATAAGCATATCATCAGGGCATTCTCCACTTTGTGTTTCCATATGGTTCAAACACATTATAATACAATCACATATTATTTAAAATAAACATGTACATGTTTTATATATATATATATATATATATATATATATATATATAGAGAGAGAGAGAGAGAGAGAGAGAGAGACATATACATGTCACAGGTCATTGACAACTTGTCCTTGACCTATTTTATACATGTATATACATATATAAATTTTTATGCACAACTTAGTAATTTAATCAAACCATACATTATGTTTAATGAAATTGTCTAGGTTTATTCATGAAAACAAGCAAATGTAAATTGCATGTAGAAAAAAATGACTTGAAACTAGTTTTTTATAGCCTTGGTTTAACCTTCATACCCAACCATGCCCTAACGTGGGTTAAGGCTACAAAAACTTGACTCAGTAAAACATCAATGTGTGTGTGTGTGTGTGTGTGTGTGTGTGTGTGTGTGTGTGTGTGTGTGTGTGTGTGTGTGTGTGTGTGTGTGTGTGTGTGTGTGTGTGTGTGTGTGTGTGTGTGTGTGTGTGTGTGTGTGTGTGTGTGTGTGTGTGTGTGTGTGTGTGTGTGTGTGTTTGCGTGTGTGTGTGTAATAAAAAGGTTCAATACTTAATTAAATATACTGAGTCATAATCATAATAGAGTCTATATGTATATACTCAACTAAAAAATAAATCTATGCTTGTAATTTATCTAAGGTTTCAACTCATCTAAAATACATAAAAATTATACATTAATATCTTAGTATTTTATATTTTTGGCACCAAATTTAGGGAAATTAGCCATTTTTAATAGGTTTTAGTGTCTTATACATGGCTCTATGGATGGTCTATCCAACCCTAGTGCTATGTATATAACCCTAGTTTCCATACAATTTCATAACAATGAAAATAATATGAAAACCCTAAAATAATTTACCAAAATATGTTGATCTAATTCATATCATACATATATGAATTTAAACAAAAAATCCCCACCTGATAAGTAAAGTTACAGCCTTACCAAATTCGAATCACCCTCTTCCAAACTTGCTTGAATCCCTTTAGCTTTCTCTTTTTGTATTTTGTTTAACCCTATAGGAATTCCTTCCTCCAAGTTTTATTTTCCTACATGTTATTTTCATGGTAAATAAAATCCAATCTCTCTACCAAAAATCTATGTCAATAATAATGAAATAAGTGAATAAGTCTATACATGAAAACCAACTATAGAATACTAGGAATGATTTCATATTTTCCTCTTACAATCCAAAATAGAAGCACTTGTTTTAAAAAATGGCATGATTAACATAAGTCAGCTCCACTTAACCCTGATTCGATAACCGTTATTAAAAAAAAAAAATCTTTTTATTCATTATGAATATTAACATTGACTTCCCAATATTCAATTAAACATTATAACTTCCCATAACCATATTAACTTAGCACAAATATCATTTAAACATTAAAAACTTTGTTAAACACTATGATCATGTCTAATAATACTAACCATATCTTAATAAGTATTAAAGTTAACAATCAACTAATACAAACAATTAAGTTCCCTTTCTTTTAAATATCAATGCATTGATTAACAAGACATTGTCATAAAAACATTTACATAAATCCCAAAGGTAGTAGCAAGGCATACCAAATAAATTCATGGATTCCAAGTAAAAATTATGGAAACATCATCACATGAAATAAGCTAAGACAACATAAATATTTCAATCTTGCAAATGCAAACATGTAACTAGATTCAAATGTAACAACAAAGATCATAACTAAAATTAACTACAATCTATCTAAATTAAACACTAATCAAAAGCATATTATTCTATTACGGTGTGTTCTAGGTTCTTAGTCTTTATTCTATCATCCCCCAATGCCTCAATCTACTCCATCCTCTCTAATGATGCTCTCCCTCCATCATAGTCTAAGGGGTGTATCTATCCTACATCCACCTTAAAACAACAAAGGTAGTTATCCTGAATCAAGATAAAATTCATAATATACTACTATAATAAACTAAATAATCATGATCTTCACGTACATAACATAAAGGTATAGGTAACTCAATAAGTTAACAATCAAGAAAATAAGCAACATATAACTATCCATACATTAGTATATAAAATACAGCTTAAGCAAAATAGTAATTAACCAAAAAAAAAAGCCACATATAAATAGGTTGTCATGTCTAGAGAGAAATCAAGATGTAAAAGTTATAATTAGATTAATCACATTGATTCAATTGTTTGTGATCTTGCTTTCATCTTGTAAAAATTATCTTGAATTTTTTTTCCCTTGTTTCAAAATGTTATTACTTTGGTCGATACAGTCTCTTACAAATTATTGTTTACCTTCGTATCTACAATACATACTTAACCTACATGACTATGTATCCTTATCTCCCTGTTCAATTTTCTATTTAGTAGTAAATAGTTGATGTTCATAACTATGTATCTTTATCTTCTTATAATGTTTATTGGGTTACATAACATAGTCAACCAGATCAACTCTATATCCTATTTTTTGAATTTGTCTTTGCATCATCCTTTTTACCCTCCTTCCCATATCATGAAATTCATGTTTGAGGACAACACATAATTGAACTCAATAGATATTATGATATTTATCAATCCTAATAGGTTTCTAAAAAAACATCTTATATCATCCACTTTAGATGAAATCAATGTGCATGTGTCCACTCGCACTACAAATTATGGGATTCCTCTTCATTTATCTTCAATTTGTAACCCTATTTTCTCCTTAAAATATAACCTAGAATTAGAGTACACGACTGAAATGATTTTCTTCATAAATCAGTTTCTTTAACATAGGGGAAAGAACCCTTCAACTATTTACAATCTCATGATAAGTGGTCAAGTAGAAGAACCCCATTCACCCTACCTTACATTTTCTCATGCATTTAGGGGCAATGATTTCTTTTCTTCTCAACTTATCCACTATATTTTGACCCTTATCATATTATGACCTCTTCTTATTTGATTTATTCAACCTCCATGTCAAGTATATCTACTAACTTGGTCATTTCAACATCTAGTGGGCATTTTCCAAGACCTCTCCTTCTTTGTCACTCCATTAGTGCACCATTTATTACCAATAGTAGTCATGCCACTAGTGCTTATTTTTATTCTCGTGTCAGTCATTCCACTAGTGCATAGTTTGATATCCATGCTAATAATGTTACTAGTACCTCCTTTTGTACCAATGTTACACATGCCACTACTCATAGTGGAACCCAAACCACTAATATCAATGCTAATAATTTACATGCCACATAAACTAGTCAAAACACCACTAAAACCCATCAAATCTTAATGAAAATTATTATTCAAATGATTTATTTTCAACCAAATAATGTTTATCAAATGATAAAAATCTAGAATCACCTTATTCACATTCAAAATCAACATTAATAGTTTCCATGGGGAGTGAAAAATCAAAATTTCCCCACCCCCCCTTAGGGATTCCCATGGCAACCTTATTCCCCAGCCACCCCTTGTTAGCAAAAAATTTAAACATTTTAAAAATGAACCTCTTACACCTTAAACTACCTATATATATATAGGGGGTATCATACTTATCATTAGTTATAATGGGTCAACTGATCCTACCTTATAATTAAAACATTTTGTAATCTCTACAAAGATTTGGTCAAATTAAAAAAAAATTGCTACCAAGATATTAGTTATAATTCTCTCTAGAGACACTTTAAATTGGTATAATCAACTCAAGTCCCATTATATCACTATCTTGGAATATATCATTAACTCTCTAGTATAAGAGTTTTAAACTAGTGACCTCCCTAAGAATACCTTGGCTCATTTTATCAATTACAAACAACTTGAAATTAAAACAACACAAAATTTAATCAAATGGTGGAAGAAATTATCTAATAAGTGTGAGAATAACATGGTGGATGATAATATATTTAATTTATTTACTAACGCTCTCTATCCCAAGTTGTAATATCAAGTTAAGACTCTCTCTCTCTCCACGAACATTGGAAGAGACCCTCGACCAAGTCAAATGCCAAGAATAATTCCAATAACTAAATTGGATAACACCTCTTACATAATTTATACAATTCCCCCAAAATCTACACCCACATATAACACCCTTTAATCTTATAATGTCACTTCTTCAAACCAATCACTAGACAAACCTAAATCAACTATCTCATCATATAAAGATAATCAATTGATTTGTCCTCAATATAAACCAATCACATCTTATCAACACAATTTTGAATGCACCTCTAATAATCATTTATATGATATCCTCCAACATTATGCATCTTTATCTAATAGTCATCCCATGAGTTATTATGAATGGGACCTCATCACAGAACTCAATTAATTTACCATCTCAGATACCCTTTCTTGAATTCATGTGAGCTTTTCTGCATCATTACAACTGCCTGATGCAACTATTATTTGAAATGAACATCCCTCATTCTCCCCTAATATGATGTGAAGCTACCTTATTTGGGTTGAAAGATAGTATATTATAACAATGTGAAGCAATATCTATACACATTGACAAAATAATGGATATTTATTTTTTCCTCAAATTTCCTATTGATTCCATGATTCCACATGAGATTTTACTTCATGCTTATGATCCTCCACTATTTATAAGCATTTAATTCAATGATATCCAAGTCAAGCATGATTTAATTGATTAGGGTTTAGGTACTTGTGTTGATTCCCTCAACTTCATTAAAACTCTTGGATATTCTGAGTGTAATCTTAAATACACATGTAACACATGTTAAGGTTATGATTGAAGGTAAATGCCTCATTTAAGTTACATGTGGCTCTATATTACCATCCCTCGTATCATTGTTCTATTAAAGTTTATTATATTCAAATTTCTCCTTTCCTATAATATCTTTCTTAGAAAGCCTTAGACTCATCACACGAGGGTTGTCACCTCTTCTACCTACCAATGTGTCAAGTTCCCCCATAATGGTAATATTTATAGGATTGAAAAAAAACCAACCCTTAGAATTTTGAACAATTCCAAGAATGTGGTGTATTTAAAATTCCAACCCTTGAACCCTTATTAAGTGTTGTATTCTAGGAATCTCAACATTTTAATTTTCCCATTAACTCTACTCAAGATTATTATGGTCATCCTAAACTCATCAACAACATACCACCTAGCCTCTTAGACTATGATGATGATGATGATCTAGATGAGATCAACCTCAAGATCAAAACTTCAAATCTCTCCCCTTATATCATTTCCTAGCTTCCACCATCCTTGAAGTCACGTTCCCTCAAGCCACCTATCTATGATATACATATGGTGTTATCTAAGAATCAATATTTTATTCATGATATAACTTCTGATGAAAAGACCATACCTACTTGCACCATCAACATTCATACACCCAAGAAATATGATGGTTATACTTTATTTGACCCATTTTTAGGAGGTCTTATTCAAGATAGAGATGTTGAGATCCTTCCTTATCATTCTTCTTTGTTTCAGTGTTTCGATTCCTCATATTTTATTTTCTTATATAATTCCTAATTCTAGTTTTATTCATTTTATTTGTATGGTAGAGATGATTCATTCACTTGGCACACCTCTAATTTTGGTAGGGCCTCTTAGGAGCATGCTTATGGATCATGTTATGACTAGTCCCTATAATTTTGCTAGATATCAGGATCCCTATAGCTTGCTTCCTCTAGAGATGATTTATACTACCCTTAAGATCTTTCCACATCCTACTTCTCCCTCAATTGAGTTTAGTATAGATCTTACCCCTTCTATACCCTTAGTTAAGACTCATATTATATTTGATTCTACTTTTCTTTCAGACAATCCTATCTTAGTCTCTCCACTAACCCTACCTCACCCTGGTGATGGTCTTCTTAATTTACCTCAAATTGATCCCCTACCCACATAATGGAATGATAACCCTTACTATGATATTCATAGATTTGTCAGTCATTAGACTAGAGACTGCTAGTTATACCATCCTTCCATAGCTTTTGCTTTTACTCCTTCCATAAGTAGACCTACAAAATCTACTAATAAGCATATTTTTTTCTTGCATGACATAGATAATCACTTCTCCACCCATTTTAAAAATCTTTAACAATATATTGACACCTTGTACCCTACCCTTCCTCAGCGTAAAGACAAGGCTATAACTCTTCCCATGTTGTTACCTAAGTATATTCCCAAATATGAAGAGGTATATTATCTTTGGAACCAATTTGGTACACATCACACTGATCATTTATACATATTCCAATAGTATATTCACGATCAATTTATGACCATTCTTGTGTCCAATATTCCCCATCCCATAGGTTGTCTATATAAGAAGGCTCATCCTTCTTCACTTGTGGTTCTTACTCCACCTATGGTTCCATCTTCACTTGTGGCTCTTGTGCTACCTCCATATTCTCAACCACTCATGATTACTTCTACCAATGGTTCCATCTTCATGTCCAACATATATCATTCATATTCTATCATCTATTCCCCTTCCTTCTTCACTTGTGGCTCCCATTCCACCTACATCTTCTCAAACATCCATGCTTCCTTATCCATCAATATTTTCATCTCCCTATCCCATAGACACCATTCTTATTCCAATATATATTCCCCTTATTGAGTATGATATTTCAACTATACCTACATTTTTATATAGGATATTGACAAGAGGTATTTTCATAACTTTCCCTGAGGATCAATGAGACTCTTGTTATAGTTAGAGTCCAACTTCATAAAGACATATCAAATATTTTGGATAATATTTATGGATAAATATATCAGTACTTATGAATATATCATGGTGTTCATTCAGTTTCATAATCATTATGATTATGGATTGGGCTTGTGCTCCACTTTTATTTATATCTTATATCATTTGACTTTGTGTCAAATTTTTTTCCCTTGTCTCTCTTACATGGATATTTATATTTTGCATTTTGTGTTGTATAATGTCTCATTTCTTTCATTTTGTTCATATGGATTCTTTTTACATGCTTATATTAATGAGTTTATTTCATTATCATTGACGTCTTTGTCTTGTCTCACATTTTTTGCTACCTTATCTCCACAACATGGATAATTATTATTGTGACTTGGTTATACAAACCTCGTTCCCCTTAGTAATCCTTCTTTACCATGTGATCCATTAGAAAACAAGTCATCTCATTATAATTTTATTTTATTGATCCACTCCCAATCTCTTTTATTCCCTCATTTCCTTTTACAAACTAAGCATACACATGGTTGAAACTTGAGATAATCTATTGGGTAATAGGTAAACCTAAGCTCTTAGTTAGTCATGTCTTTGGATACTTAGCTTCCTTTATCCAAAGTCTAAATCTCATTTTTGTGTATCACTTTTATCCCTCATGTTGGTTATTTTAAATATGTATGGATGAGGAATCTTAGAATCCATAAAACATTAAAATCCAAATCATTTAAATAAAATAAAATGATACAAAAGGTAACATATAAATTTAAAAAGTCAAATCACACTAAAAGACATGATTCAAATCACATCTCATTTTTATAATTGAATCTCAAACTCCATAGTTGGCATCATGATAGAGTTGAGGTCCATTGGGGTATGATAATCTAGTAGATTGGAAAAGGAGAATAAAAACATCTTTTAGTTCTACCTAATTTATCACACAAGTAACCAATAATCACTATAGATTGATAGATTTATAAGAGGTCCTAAGGAATGGGGAACATGTGGGAAGGTAAGTCCATTTTACTTTTCTTGTTCATACTAAAAACATGGGTTAATATTAGTATTTCACTTATTTGTATATACAACTATGTGCTCATTATAAATAGGTATCCTTAGTATTTTGATGAGAATTATCCACTTAGTGTCTTTTCTATGTACTTAGTGTGCCTCATATTTCCTAAGGTCTTCTCATAGACACCTACATTATGATTTTTACTTTCCCTCTTTCATTCACAACATTCCTAATATTTCCCATTGAGAAATATTATTTTGTTAACTCATCACTCTCCCTAGGAGTTCCATTTGTGAGTTGCATTGTACACAAATTACCACATTACAAACATTCCTTTTTAAATCATTCCCACAATTTTTTCCACCTCATTGGTGTTCCCTTTGTGAGTTTCAGTGTATGACCATGGATAGGACTATGCCTTCATCACAAAATATTCTAATACCCAAGTCATAATGAAATTACATGTGTTAAATTTGAAATAAGTAGTGATTGATTATGGGTTACACATAATTGGCATGATTACAATCTAGATATAGTATGTTTTATGCTTACTTCATTGATCTTTCACTTTTATCTTCTTATTTTCTGATCACATGTATGCCTAAAACCATGTTCTTAATTTTATCATACTTCCTAGCTTGAATTAATGTGATCAATTTATGTTCACTATTCCAATTTTGTTTCTCTCTTATACTTCCCAATGCTATTTATTATTATTGATTCACTTAATTATTTTTTGGTTTTATACCATTTTATAACATTATTTTGATGCTTCCCAATGTGATATAGTGTGATTTTACTTGTTTTAATTTGGTGCAAATATACATGGTTTAAAAACATTTTCTACCCTTCTTTACGATTTTTAGTTTATTACATTTATTCATCTTTTGTTATTACACATTTCCCATCATGATATAGTGTGCAATATATATTTTTTTTATAGCTTATAATTTTCCAAATCATTTTTCCTATTTTATTTTTAACCATGCATGTGTATCTCATTGTGCTATAAAATAAAACATTCAACATATATTTCCCATAGCATATAAAACAAAATCTAAAATACAGGTTATAAAAAGAAATATAACCATGCATCAACATCCAAAATAAGGTATAACTCATGTGATCAAATCCAACTATCAATATATATATATATATATATATATATATATATATATGTATATATATATATACATATATATATATATATACATATATATATATATACATATATATATATATACATATATATATATATATATACATATATATATATATACATATATATATATACATATATATATATATATAATTATGTTTTATGTAATAAAAAGTATAAAATATCTCTAGCTCTAAAGTTAGGATTCATCATGCCTATCCTATGGCCTAGCCACACTACCCATAGATGCTTGGGATTATCCCCTCTGAATGGTATCCTTTAAAGAGATATTTTGGGATCTCAATCCTACTACCTATCCCTATAGATTGGCCACTTGAGCATGCACCTATCCTAAATGGATAGTGGTATCCATGTGTATTGTTCTCTTGTGAGCCAAAGCCTCTAGGAATATGTCTCTCCCTCACCCACCCATGTCGATAGATGAAATCCATCTCTACATGATTATAACTACCTCACAACATCCCTCAGCAGTCTAAACTAACCCACCTATGCTAGGGTAGATATAAACATAGAATCATCTAGTATGGTAAAGTCATATGGATCCAACCCCCCATCCAAAATGTCATGGTACATAGATATAACTATGGATCTTCATTTGATATTCTATGTCATAGGATATACAAAACAAAAACCATATAAATATCATATTACATAGATATATCAAAGTCATCTATTTATCTACAATAATCAAATGAAACTAGTATACTATATCAAAACTTAAATAGAATTTACAACATTTGTCACCAGTGATAGTGTTACCAACCATTGTCTCACCATCTACTCATCAACCAAACACAATCTCCCCATCTACTCATCCATCAAGTGCCTCCTCTATAGGTAACATCCACACTAGTGCAACTCCAGGAGTCACCACTTGAACATGCTATGATTTTCTCCTCAGACATGACTCTATGGGCTAATTATGTCTTGAAGTGATTATTGGGTCATTTTATACTACAACCCTTACCTGTACCTAATCTCATTAGTGGTGTCTCCTTCTAAAGTATGGCCATGGTGGTTATTGCAATTTCAATTCCTATTATGGTTCCTATTATGGTCCTACATCCACATCCATGTCATCTCCCTTATTGTCCCCACTACTGCCTATTATCATGCTTGATCAGTCCATGGTCTAACATGTCATGACTTGATCACAAGTATCTCTACTAGTAATCATCTTCCTCCTCTCCCCCTTGGCTCTATATCATGAAATGAATAATAAGTAAAAACTACAAAAGGGTCTAATAAGTGTGAGATTTCGATCCACCCTAGTAATCATGGTACCAGATGAGGCTCTACCCATGAGGTGTAATGTCATATGCTTCATACCTATGCCCAACCTTGTAGTAATGGTAAAAAATCTAGGTCATAAAGTAGTGATGTGGATGCAAAGATGCCATATGATCTCCCCTCATGTGATAGTCTAAAATGATAGCACATGGGGAATGATCCAAGCTACATGGTCTTATCTCCATCTCATGACCTAGGGTAACTTGTCATCGACCACATGGTGAACCTCTCATAGGTCTAAGCACTTAGTCAAAAAATAGTCCCCTTGGTCTTCTACCCTCTAAACAACATCCCATAAATATCATACATGAATTAGACCCAAATGACAACCCCAAAATTATAGAGTTCTCCTTATTCTAAGATAGACTAACACAAGGCTATCATGTATAGTAGTACCTTGTAGTATGACTTGTGACAAAATAATCATGCTCTCATAAGTATTATCATAGCCTTTTGGATACTTGTAATGTATATGATATAAACATTAAAAAAATCATCCTTAATATAGGGTATATCCTATCTAAGCACGTCACCCACTGAGCTAGTGCTAGTCTCTCCTCTAAATCATCTAGTGTGTTAGTAATCATCAAAGTCCCTCTTATTGGTAGTCCCAAAAACGTGTGGAAATCCACTAATGTGATACCCATATCAATGGTATCACCATATAACACACATCAAAAATATTTGGTCAATCATTCCCATGCTTAAAGGAACATGACAATAAGATCAACACTAAGTAGGATTTACCTCATCTCCATGATGCCTCCAAAGCCCAGTGTGACCATTCATGCCCTGTCAACATTAATCAAATGATATAGTATATCTATAAGCCATGACACATATATTGGGTTCTAATACCTCCAACATCTCTAAAAAATATCAACCAATAAAGAATGTGTTAGATATTTGTGTCATACATAATTGAAAAACATTCTTAAAATTCACAAATTAACTACTTAAATTAGTTAGTTTGATTTAGTTTCTCATTATTTTTGATTTTCCTTTATAATTGGCCCATTTAATATTAAATCAACCTTATATCTTATTTTCCATACTACATCATCCATTATCATTTTTAACTTTATCATCCCATTTGATACTAAATCAGTCATCTTCTTCCTTCAACATACTAAATCAGCCCTATCATACATAGCCTCATTTTTTAGACTATATCAGCCCTATCCAACAACCTAAGTCATCATACGTGGTTAGCCTTATCCTATTTAACAACTAAGTCAACTTACTATTATGCATTTGACCACCCATTAGAATACTAAATTGGTGCATTGCTATATAGTCAGCCTTATGTATTTTTATTTCCCTATAGATTCAATCAATAAGGTTAACTCTATTTTCCCACAACAATGACTTTTTGACCATTTACCATAAATTCCATAGAAATTTATTGGTCTAAACTCTTCTTACCTAGTGTCCCATTATACCCCTAGTTCACCTAAAAATTTCTTAGGGTTAATACTAGAACCTAGATTTTGCCTAGCATTCAATTTTCTATATTTAGCTCAATTTCAAATAAAAATACTCTATAATTTGAAATTCACAATTGTTTTCTTTTGTTGCGTTCACTATGAGCACTATGTGTCTTCCCCATCTTAGATGACATATCCTCACCATGAAGTCCCTCTAGTCTCAAACTAAGTATCTCAGAGCCTTGTTTTCTCAAAATAGTAAAAATAACAAATGAATTCTTTTTTACCTTGTTTATATTTACTATTCAAAATTATTTACCTTTAAAATATTTACCACTAGATTCTATTTTTGACCATATATTTATTTCTACTATCTCTTTTTATGAACTATAAAATGTTCTAAACTCTTGACATCATAGAGAATATTTTCACCTATTATATGTATATGTTTTTTTCTCTCTCTTTTCACTAATTTCTATAGGTATGCTTAATGTTCCCTACATTGGACACCTTCACATTTATTGTATCACCTTCTTTATATACAACACTAGGGTAAGTAAAGGTATGTGTTTTTTTAATTATGTAATTTCATTTGTCTTATATACTCCTTAATTTAATTTATTTAGCTTCAATGTTGTGTGTTGTTATGTTCTTTTCTTGAAGCACCTCCCGTGTTACACCTATGTGACACATGTTGATATTAAAGTGGGCCATATATATAAACATAATATTTCCAAAGTTTATAAATTATTGATTCTTTTTCTCTCACAAGAACCATTGAGTCTCAATCTCTCTAAGTGCATGCCTTAATGGGTACACTGAGAAAGGAGTGGGTAGACCATTAGTGTGTTTTAGGGTTATCCCTTTATTACCACTTTCTATCTGCACAATTGTCTCCTAAAAACATTCCCCTAGGATTTTTCTCATATTTTCCATCCTCATATAGTCATTTTATGATTTAATTAGGCCTTACCTACCCTAAAAACCTTACAATACACTATCAACCCCATCGACCCATATTATAATTGACAAAACTCATTTATGGTCTAGGTCAGATCCTAGCTAACCTAGACCAAGACCTAATTTATTTTTGTCAATAAAAATACATATTCAATAGGGTCAACCCTATCGGATAAACTTTTGGAAATGTTTAGGGTTATATTCAACTATATATACACATTTATTTTATCATTTATTAAGGAAGAGAAGAAGAAGAGGTATACAATGCATATTTACTTATCCACCATTCTAATTGAAGAGCATATCTTAGGGTTTCAATACTTTCTTTAGAGATATAGGTCTTGTCTTTTGGATTCATAAATAGGTTATGTAGCCTAGAGTTGACTTATCCTTACATACCACAATAACCTCTTGTGAAGCACCTTGGCCAAGGGAGAGATTAAGGTTTGGTGGGTTTATATTTAGAGGTAAGTATTCCTAAATTTGTTTCTCCTTTGTAAGAGTATATATATTTTAATTTGTAATTCTTTCCCATATATTAGGATATCTTATATTCATGTTTATTTTTATGTTTATTACCCCCACTTTGTGACACAAACTTTGGTGAGCATTAGATTAGATTTCACTTTCCTTGTCATCTACTTTGTGAATATGAAAACATAGGACCTAGCTAGGGCTATTCCATGGTGTTTCTTAATTAGAGGCTTTGTAACCCTCTTTATTGATTTTATTATGGTAAGACATCCCTTAGTTAGGTCTAGCATATCCATCTTGGTCATGACCCCAAATATCTAATGTATCTATAATCATAAGTGTAAGTAGGATTTAACTTCTCCAAGCTAGGATTGATTAATAGACCAATTGAATTTCCTTTTGCATATAGAGCCTATTCCCTTGATTATATTCATTTCATAGTCCCTAATTATATATATCCTTTTTATTTCTCATATTTTTATTTCTTTTGTTCTACACCTATTCAAACTTATTATAGTTTTTTGGTTTTTAATATTTCACTTTGTGGTCACTTTATCCCTTGATTGATCCAAACCATTCAAAAAATCCAAGACAACCATATTAAAAAGACTTCAAATTTACACACTTTCATGGTAATCCATATATGTTTTAAGCTATCATATGTAGTTTCATTCTTACATTTACATACTTCTACATAAGTTCACATGGATATGTATTCCATGAAAATCCTACATCTACATTGGGGTCATCTCACATGCCTTCCTCCTTTCCACACTTTGATAACACATATTATTGATGGTTATTCTAATATATTCCTCCTTCTTATAATCTAACAAACCATTATTTATCTTTATTTTCATACCTTTGTATTTCATCCATGTAAGATACAAAAACATTAATTTATGATAAAAACATATATATATATATATATATATATATATATATATACAAAAAATAAAAAATTGAGAGTTGTAAGTATCTTTGTATTTTTTTAATATGTTTTTGTTTATATCATGTAACATTTTATTTAAGTATATAACATATTTTTAATGGAATATTAATTCTAAAAATGTATTTTGAGTGTGAAAAATTAAATATATTATAGTGCAAATAATATTCATACATAAAAAAAGCTTCCCTAATTGGAAATGTTTATGTACAATCAATTCGGAAAAATCATAACATGAAATGAATAGTATAATGTGCAAATATCCCATATTTCACACCTATCCCTATACATATTCACTCTCTGTGTTCAACTAAAACATAGTCATAGGGATTTCTAACACAATTTTGTCACTCAAAATTATAGTAACACTCAAATATTAATGTATTTTTAAATTTAAACCATACTTATATATGGTTTTGATTATGGTCAAGCCTTTCACCCAATAACCTCCTTGCTTAATTAGGACATCACATGTTCTTTATGAACACCTTATAGTTTGTATTTATCCACAACTTATTTTCCATGTACTATAAATAAACATTCATTCTTTAATATTTTAATTATGTCTTGGTAAATATGATACTTTATAAATTGAAACATAAACACATGTGCTTAATTTATATTAACTTCATTTGATGCATGCTATTGTCATATGATTATTTTAGTTTCATAATATGGTTCAAAAAGTTTTGTTATTATATTCATCCCTTTCCTAGTGTTTCTTCAACATACAACTTACTTATATGTCACAATCTTGCATTGTGTGTATGACATTCAACCTTCTATGCATTTATGACATTTTCATGTCCCTTGTATTTAGCCTTTTGGATTAATGTGTGACATATATTCAATAAATTTACACTATTTATGACATCTTACATGTCCATTGTATGAGGTCTCTAAGCCTTCATGAATAATAATTGTGTGGCATTGCATACATTATTTATATTTAGCTACTATGGTACCATGATACTTATCATGAACTACTATATACCTACTTATCTACCTAGGGTTCCATGATATATATCATGAAAATATTGTCTATTTGTTTCAATGATTCAACTTTTTAATATAGTATGTTTACAATACATATGAAATAACTCAAAAAATTACATGATCCATTAATTACTACAATTCTCTATCAAAATTACATGATGAAAATCAAATACACATTTTTTTTCAAAAACTTCAATATTACATCTAAAAAATTTCAATACAACTTTAATATATGCAAATGTTATTACATATTTTTATAGCTTTAATAAATGATCTAAATTTTTATTTTGAGATAAGTGATTTTATGGTAATATCCATCATATAAAATAGGGGCATCACAATGTCCTTTTCAAATCAATACATTTTTAGTTTTGGCAAATTTAAATATTCATAAATATCATAAATTCTATATTATGAGAGCATTCAACTTGATTATGCACCACATTCGTTTAGCTAATCGGGGAGAGACATAATTTTTCAAATATATATCAAGGATTCAAATAAATTTTAAAAATATCACATCTATAACTCTATACAGTATATGGGGCATGATAGAAATTCATGACCAAATGACAAATTTTCAAAATAAGATTTTATCTTTTACAAAAATCAATCATCAAGAAATTTTAAAAACTTATAGTTTGAATATAAATCCATCTATAGTTGTGTTATTCATCTTTTAGAATTGGACTAGGTTTGATATTAATGATGATCCATGTATTGGTTGTGCTTTAACGAGCCATAAAATATATCCCACCTCTTATTCTTCAAGTTTATCAAGTGAGTTGAATGTGATGCTTAATGTTTTGGTTTCAATTTATCAAACCACTTTTTTTTATTTCCATATTTATTCACTTTTTTTAATAATATATGAGGTTTGGATCACATATATTTACAACTAAATGATCTCTTGTCATTTTTAAAATTTAGAATTTATCACTCTTAATTTAACACTTCTCCACATGCCTCAATAAGGGGTCATGCACATCTTAATAACAAAGACAAAGTGTGTATACACACTCAAATATCAAATGTCCTTTACCATATTAATCTATGTATCACAATAATAAATGGGGGGGGGGGTATTTATACACTATAATTTAATCAATAACTTCTTGATATTTCTTGTACTTTATATATTATACTTTTTTTGGTTAACTCACCTTTTCGATAACCATTTATCTATATGAGAGCCTTCTAAGTCTCCAAATTATTATGAACATATATTATAAAATTATTTAATTTATTCCTAAACATACATAATCAACAAGCCCCTCACTAATAGTCCAATTTTAGAATCTTCTATCTTATTGGGATGACTATGCACTAGGTAGATAGGTATGTACTATGCACCTTTCCACTAGCTTGGACTTATCCATAGTGCTCCAATGACTATTTTTTTAAAATCAAATACTTATTAACAAATATATCATGTATAAAAATATGTCAATTATCATAAAAAAGTTAAATATTTTACTATAAAATCACATCAAGTGTCTTATAGCACACCCCTCATTATAATAGCTAACACTCTCTTGCAAAATCAGTTCAAAAAATACTTACCTACTAAACAAACAACCCTATTATAATTTTACTATAGTAATAAAATAATTGGCCAACATTATTTTCTTGTAGGTTGATGTATTCCTTTATAAATTATTCTAATACAAATTGATATTTTCATTCATCACCTTGAGGTCCATTTAGAATATGTAGTAAACACTTAGTCAACAATGGATTTTTTGAGGATAGCTCATCCATATCCCACTTTCACACTTTTACACCCTTTTACATATGATCTAGTTTACTTCCTTGTGTAGGATATATTTTTAATTTTATACGAAATCCACAAATCTAAATAGACTATGCATAGAATATTTTGATCTACATATAGATCTACACATTCTCAAACTTTAAAATTTAGTGCACAGTCAACATAGACAAAGTTTCAGTAAAGGAAAATAACATAATGTGGCCCTATTATGATACTATTCACTTATCCTATAATATAAATTATAAAAGTTTTCAATTAACATTGTGTTTTCAGGAATCTATCAACATTTTTATATAATCATAGTTAGTAAAATCATAATACATAAAATAATATTTTTTTTAAAGGACATCTCTCTAACCCTATTGTAGTTGTTATTTTTAGTAATTTACAACATCTGTAAATTTTGTATATCACTATGTTTTTATACTAGGTTTTCTTATTTACCTTATTATATAAAATTTTAATTTCATAATACTTTTGAGTTAATTTACACACTAATTAATTTTGATGGTAAACAACATGAAAAAAAAATTTACCTTTGGATATATCTCCCAAAAGGTAAAGTTATACACACTCAAATATACATTCTCAATTTACTCTATAAATTATATTACTATAATAAAATGGGGGTATATTGAAATAGTAAAATATGGTATTTAGTACTTGAAAATCACAACCTTGAAAAAAAATTACCACTTGAATTGAGCACTCAATAAATGTCCTAATTCATCATCCTCTCATACTTGCATGATATTCTATGAATCAATCTTTGCATTCTCTTGTTATACACCGATAATAACATCATTGTATGTTTTAAACCTACTAAATATCATTAAAATACATATCAAAACTCTCAATTTAATCTACTTATATAGAAGTTAGATCCACCAATTATGGTCATTATCACTAGTCAATAATGACTTAAGTTGGTCATAATCGGCTCACTCCTCACATTAGCTATATTATAAATTCAAACCCATCCTTAGGGTCAGCCCATAATAATAATTTTTTTGTGGCATTATAAATTATTTAGTTGGGTCCATATATAAACAAATAAATTATTCATTCAAAAAGGATTTGACACTTATATGATATACATATGTACATTATTGCACACTTAGCCAAATTACCATTTTCTTCTCAATTTTCAAATATATCACTAGGAGTCACAATATGAGTTTGAATCACTAAAAATACATTTTAAAGTGAGAATTTTTTAATTATTAAATCCAATCATTAGTTACATACATATAAAAAATGAGAATAATTAGAGAAAACACTAGGTGGGAGAACTATGTATGGCTATATTTCCATCCTTGGAGTACTAGATATGTAGAGAGTAGTCAATCATTAATAAAGGTTCATTAAATTAAGATAATTACATTATAGTTCCACCATTTTTTAGGTTTTTATTTATCATAATAACACATAGTGTTTCAAATAAAAGGAGGTTGATTTATAGATTTGTGTGCATTATCAGGGTTTGAGATCATAAACACAAAGTAAGAAAAAATAGTTTTAGGTAGTTATATAGTCATTATGTTCTACTTATACATAGGTAAATATTTTCCAATTATGTTAACCATATCCTATGTAACCAACCTAATACATACATTGAATCAATTATAAAATGAAATAAACAACATGCTTACTCATCTCATTTTTTCACTTCCATAATATAGTCACAGTTAAAGATGCAACCTAAAAATAAAAATGTCATGATCTATTTATTATTTTATATATTTAGCATGTGCCCTTTTTAAATCAAAATTATCAATCTCATTATTTTAAAATTATATGCATGCATTAATTCCATATCTATGGATCATAATTACATTTCAATATTATATATTAATTAGATTAATCTAACTTGTTAATCCAAATTAGGGTAAAACACCTACCTATATGATAAGTATAGCATGGAATGCCCATAATTTTCCATTAAAATATAAACTATGTTGTTTTATATATATGCCTAAAATAATATTATGCCTTGAGAATATGAAAATTTGTATATATTGCATGGACAAATATCATTCCCCCTCAATCTATACCAAATGATATAGAAGAGTGTGCACCTATATGATAAATATGAGAGCTTGTATGTCAAATGTATGTGTATGTGTAAAAATAAAATTTCTATTTATATAAATTATATGTATAAGCTCATGTATATGCACCCAAGTATGTATGAATATGTGCTCAAGTGTCTGTAAAATGAATGCATATTAATGGCATATTCCTTTGTAATATTTACTGATGTGCAAATATCTATCATGTAATTAAACCATATAACATATGAATCACTATAAATTTATTAAATATATACTCATATGTATTTTATATTCATGTACATTTATGTCTCTATGAAAAATTCCACTATAATTCCCCAACTTTGGGATGAGTGATAAAATTTATAAGTCACTCATATAAAAATAAGAGTTAAGTGTATTATGTTGTGTATAAATATAACATAATGTAATATCATGTGATCATGTGGAGAGTATGCCATATTAATAACGTATATTATGATCAAGTCATTTATGTAACATATGTAATGTATAACATGTAAGTGTCATGTCTAATATGTATTAATGGAACATGCATTATTAGGATCACTAGATAAGACTATCTAGTAAAAGTACATAGTATAGATCAAGTAACCACTCAATGTTATAAAAATTAACAAGTACAAGTGTTAGTGTCAAACATAAGGCCAAGGGATAAATATAAGGGACACTAATATGTCATAATAAAGAACTGAAAGGGACACATACAACTAGACAAAAATATCTTGAAATAAATAAGGCCAAGGGCCACATGCAAGGGGACAGTAATATGTTTTAAACAAGGGGCATCAAATATTTTACATAAAACAAGGCCAATGGACACACTCATGGGACATTAATATTTCATAAACAAGGGAAAATGGGAATAAACAATAGATAATCACAAAATATCATATCATATAATAGATTAACAACATTAATGGAGTATATAAAAAGTAAAGCCTAGCCTACACCATTTGTATGTATCAATGTCATATCATAGTATAATAGCATATATATGTATCACTATACAAGATATGAGTAATTGTAAAGCCATGTGTAAGAAATATAAGTAGTTTAAAATTGTATAAATCTCATAAAAATATATAACTAATATTAGACTTATGGAGCAAGATGCCCCTAGTAGTTACATGACCACTAGGTAAAGTCCAACATATATATTTCTATGTGTATCATGTATATCCTAAACCACACTCATATAATAAGAAATGTATGTGTTTATTAAAATAATTTCATCTACCAAACATGTGATAAATATGATATGTAAATAGTGTAATCTAGTAATCATGTCATGTTAAGGTCCAAATATTGGATAATTTTTATATTTTTAGTATTTTATTTATTATTATATTTTTTTAATTTTTAGAATATTTTTAATTTTTAAAAGTGAGGAAAAATGTAAATGCTTACAAAATTATAATAATGGGTGGTATCCAAATAATATTCAACATGTATCAATTTATAATGTGTACTAGTTGTGATAGCATGTCTAAAGTGAAGAAAGTAAAATTAATAAATATACCCCAATGTATATGTGAATCAAAATAATGTAGATCAAGAGTGTATATGGATTTAAGGATAATAATACCCCTAGTGTATGTGTGAATTACAATAATATATCTCAAGATTGTATGTGGATATAATGATCATCATGCCCCAAATGGACAAGAATCAATGTGTGTTCATGTTATATGTAAATATATATTTATATGATCATGTAAACTCAATGGAAGCCATAAATTATATAGAAATGTTTTGGGACAAGTGTTAAGGATGTCTAGATCGTGATAATAATCAAGAGGCAAGGACTAAGTGAAAATAATCCAAGGGAAAGAAGAATGGTCAATGAAAACACATATGAGTGAATGTATGTAAAAATAGAATAATAAAATAGATGAACAATCATGAAAACATAAAGAATCTATGTAAAATAGATAACACCAAAGCTTAATTAATTATATCATAAATAGGATGCTCCTGTGGAGATCCTGCATAAAATATGTGATCTCATGTTGAAGTCTATGTTAAGTCACTATTTTAAATGTGGTGCTGATTTATAGGTATTGTAATTTTTTTTTAAGAAATAGTTTTTCATTTTTTTATTATTCTTAATAACATTATTATTGTGAAATGATATTATCCTAACCTTTGTATGGTATGTGTTCACCAAATTTGAAGTCTAAGCAAATATTATCAAAATGTCAATAAAATTCAAAACTTGATGGCACCAATAGGAATGAATAGAGGAGATAAATAAAAGCAATTAAAACATTCTTACCATCTTCTTCACCTTCTCATGCCTCTATTATATGATTAGAATGGAAGTGATTTGATGCAAAATGCTTGATTATTGGATTGCTTATGATACTTTGATAATGGATTCTAATGGGTATGTGATGGAGATAATGGCTTTAAATGGGCACTAAAATGTTGTTAAGGATGCTATGGGAGTGCTAAAGGGATTGATAGACAATTTATCATCATCCCTATGAGTGAAGGGAGAGCTTAATTTTATAGGCTAATTAGGGGAAGATCAAGGGTCCAAATTCAAACTTGGGCCTTTGATATGTAGGGCTAGGGAATTTTCATGGAATTTTTAATTTCATAGAAATCTATAGACTTAGAAAACTCTAGAGATGGGGCTATAATCCTCCAATTCTATAAATCTCCCCATAAGGTTTTAGGAAAGGCTAGTGTAGGGTGGTAGGTGGGTGGTCGGATTAATTTTGAATTTAAAATTGGCTAGTGGGATTAGGTTAGTAGGTAATGGTGTTTATTAAAGGCTTAATGATAGTATTAATTGATCTTATGATAGGATAAAAGCTATGTAGGATGTAATAATGGGTTATGGGTGTTAGGCTAATAGTTAATATAGCTAAGAAATATAGGAATTAGGTCAAATTAGTGAGAATTAACATAATTAGTAGGGTGAGCATATTTTAATGCATACATTTTCCCCTCTTTGAAATGGAATTTTGAGTGAAGTGGAAGGAGTAATAGTCTTTCAAAGAAAAACCATGTCATGTATGATTATCAGTAGATGATGTTAGGGGATATAATGCCCCCTAAAGGGAGCATGTGGGGAGGAAAATGACCTAGATGATCACTTGCAATGGATACTCATGGTGGGATAAAAGACTTAAATGGATAGTGTTCAGATGCCCCAATCAATCCAATATATGCCCAAATAATGATGATAAAGTGGTTTAAGTGATGGGTTTAGACAAGCAGTAGTTATCCAAAAAGCGATAAGACATTGCTTAAAATAAGATAGGTTTGACCAAATGATGGGTTTGTTAGTAAGGATATATGCTACGAGAGGCTCAAAAAGGGATACAAGGGTAAAGATAATGGATTAGGTATAAAGAGCCACTTTGTATAAGAATCAAGGATTTAAAATGATACATTATTAGTTATTGATAGGTCCAACTATGGGACATTGATAAAGGAAAAGTGGTGGCCAAGTTATCCTTGGATACCTAGAATAGGACCAGGTGTTGCCTACATAGTCTAGAAAGACCTCAGGCCAATGTATTTTTGACTATGGGATATCAAGAATGTAAATGTTAGTGGGCATGCCATACCTTAGGATATAAGGAATAGATGGTAGGATGTTATTAGGGATAAGTGGGTAGGTAGTGTTAGTATGGTGCTAGGGGGGTTTTATGGTGGGTCATATAGGATAAAAGAGTTAGTTTGGGGGTCATTTGCACTCTTTGTCTTTTGTGATTAGATCTGTAGAGAAAAAGAGATGGACCACATTCTCCAAGCTTCCCACCATAGTGAGAAAGTCTAAGAGAACTAGAGATATGTCGAAGATGGACCTTCAATGAGTAAATAATACTTAGCTCCATGTTTTTATGATTTTTACTTATTTTTGATAGATTTCAAAGTTAATTTTGGCAAGGAATGATGTCATCTATTGCATTCTGGTCCCATGACTAGATTTTTTACCCATAGTCTCAAGGTTATCAATGAAATTGGCAAGGTTTTTAAGGCTAGTGGTGGGGTTATAACTTCACATGTAGGGAATGGTGGAGTTGCAACCCCACAAGTAGGGAATGGTAGGGTTGAAACCATATAAGTAGGAAATGGTGGGATTACAACCCCACAAGTAGGGAATGGTAAGATTACAATATTATAGGTAAGGAATTTTGGGGTTGCCACCTTGTAGATAGCGAATCATGGGGTTGTAACCCTGTAATTAGGGAATATTGAGATTACAACCCTACAAATCATAAATAGTGAGATTATAGGATTAAGAAAATGTATCTAAGTGTTAGGCTAGGATAAAGTTAGAGAGGTTTAGATAGGTGGAAAGGTAAGGTTGGATGAAGTTAGCAAGGTAGATGATCTTAGGTAGTGAGGTAGGTGATTTATGCAAGAGGCGGGGAACTTAGACTTAGGATGAAAGGTGGGATGAGGGATGGAATAAGGGTGTTTTAGATAGATTAAATGTTGGAGTGATGAGGATAATGATATGTAGATGTTGTGTTTGGTGTAAGAGGACTTAGGTATACTGGCATCATGATCATGACATCCTAAGATATTACATGAGATATGGCATATGACACCGAAGGAGTATGGGATACTTGAGTTGGTGGGTCTTCATGATATGGTGATGATGACACCAATTTAGATTAATTATGAATTGATTATAGAATTAGTGTAGTGATGGCACTTAGAGATGACTACCTTCCATTTTGTGACTAGTGAGATGATTGTGACCCTAAAGGAAGTCTAAAGGATTTTTCACCTACCCATGCAAGGGGAGAGGTTCTACTAGTGGTCCTTTTAATTGATGCAAACATTGATTTGACTAGGTAAGAGGTTATAGATGGGGATGTGGGATGGCTCCAATGACCTAGACTAATGTCAACATGAGGGGAGCTTAGATAGATTGACATTAATAGTGATGGCTCTTGTGTTTGACATTATTTTATCAAACAAGAATGGGTGATGGTTTCATCTGGGTTTGGGTTATGTGGTACCAGACATGATCCATGACCATCAGGTGTTTTCTTGGGGACCTATCATATTAGTAAACTTATATATAGATCTACACTTATATACATATAGATGTGCACAAAGATTCAAGCCATCGTTACTTCTTTAGATTTGGAGTTGGGAGCACATTGTGATCTAGTGGTCCTTAGGTAGATTTATAGGATTAGATCCTAGATAGCTAATGGTATTTTAGTGGTAACTGATTCTAAGAGTATAATTAGGCTGTCAATGAGATTCACTATTATAAAGAGGATTTTGATAGTTTACACCTTGAGCACATCACATGAATGCCATATAGGGGTATTAGATTTAGATGGGGTGATGAAAGGTGGATTCATTACATGCTTACACCCTACTATTTGACTAGGTGATGAGATTACATCATTAAGAGTTATAGACCATATCTCTTGTAGCATCAGTTTGGATTCATTCAAGATGTGCCCACTCCCAAACACTTATTTATGTGTGGCAAAAGGGAGAGACCCTATTGGGGAAGGTTAGCTAATAGATATGATACATGTTTGGTGTATGGAAACCTTGCACACATCTAATGAGATTTTTATATGGTGATTCTAGATTCAAGGGTGAAGTAGCATATATAACATGGTGGAAACCATAAATCTTGATTCATTTGACATAACTTTGTGTGGTGATTTAAAGGGTGTAGTGAGACAAGTACTTTAGGCCTAGGAAAGGATTTAAAGGCAGGCAAGGCAAAGGAGATAGGTACCTATATAGTGAGTGTAGGAGAGAAGAGGGGACCAAGATGCTATGGAGGTTGATTATGATGGTGGGGATGAATCACTAGCATAGGTGGGGGTAAAAGCTCTAGTTTTAGTAGGGCTTTAGGCATAGGAAGTGGCCTAGCCATAGATGCAGGTAGGTGGTAGTAGTAGGGTAGGTCCTTCTCAACCACCTAGATTAGTAGAGGATGAGGTACTGATAACATGATTATAGATGGAGATCTAAGATCGACTATAAGAGATGTTTGGGATCACCTATGATAAATATTATCTACATGCCAATCTCTAAAATTTGACTACCTAGGGAGATAATTGATTAGGGTAAGCACATGACCAAATTTATGCATTATAGGCCTTCATTACTTAGAGCGATGGGTAGGTGACATAGTTATAGTCACAGGTTATAACATTAGAAACACATGTGATGCAATGAGATAATCAGATTACTACCTTGTGATCATAGGTTATACAGTGGGATGTGCATCTTGGACATGTGTAGATGCAAATTATAACAATAAAAATTTAGGTTATTAGATTTATATGTCAAATTTCATATCTATAGTCTCATATTCAAGATTTGACTAGACATTTGGCTATAGTATAGATGGTTAGAGATGTAGTTGATGAGGGTTTGAGGGGACAGGGTATGGTGGGGGTGATGACCTAGATTATTTTGTTATCTTAAGAGGTCCAGTACTATAGGACTTTATATGAGTCCACAACTATAGATGGTCAACATGTAAGCTCTTTCCATACCAGTCAATCATCTTTATGATATCCTTTTAGAGGTGGTAGTGGACCACTGACTCCACCAGGGTCACAACCTTGATATCAGATGTTTATGTGTATAGGGGATTTTGTGTTATAGTTTATTCTTCCCCCATGGGCTCATGTGATTGTATTATATTTTTTGGCATGAATTCCATGTAGATAGTGTATTATGGACTATGATATTTATATATGATGGTGATTTCTAGTGATGTATGGATGTTTTTATTGTTCCATGGTTTTGTGATGCATTTATTTATATTACATGATGATAACATGTATATGAGTTCTGATGGTGATATGTGATGTAGCTTTTTAAATGTTATATTTTTGAATGATGAGCCATGTATAGGATGTGATGATGATGTATGGATGCTTATGGATGTAACATGTTATTGATGACATAGTGATAGATGTTTTGTATATTCTATTATTCATTATGGATGAAGTTATATATGGGCCTTTATTTTTGAGATAGTATACAGATGTCATGATGATATAGATGATGATATGTCAATTACACATTTCACCTTTCTGGGGAGGTTAAGCTATACAATATTAATCCCTTATTTAATATATTTCATCTAAAATGTTAGGTGGTAGAAATCCTCCTACACCATGGTGGTAGGGTGATAATGGCATGGCATGTTAGTTTTTGGGGAAGGGTAGGTGAGATGAAATTGGTCATAGGATGGAGGTTGACTTAATATAAGAGGTTGGATAGGATGTGGTTAGGATAGGAAGTGTGATTAGGATAAGAGGTTAACTAGGATATGATGTGGGACTTTGAAATTTTGTAAAAGTGTGGACATATGCAATCCTTTTTAATATTTCATCTAGTTGCCATGTGCCAAGGACATGATAGGTCCTATATATGATAGCAAAGATGCATGGGGAACTCCATTTGAGAAATTATCTTTTCTAAAGAAAACCTTTAGGGATCACCTATACCATCATTTTTCCCATAAAAATTAACAAGATAAAAGCAAGATATTGCTCTAAATAAAAAAATTGAATATGTACACAACAAACAACATACAAACATAAGACATACATTTACACAAAATGGACTCTAAGACAATGATTGTAGATGAGTGATGACATGATCATGAGTGGTGATGGACAAGGGATCGGATGATGAGGTAGGATTATATACAAGATACACCTAAAACATGGCTCCTATCATGTTGAAGGTCTAACCAATTTTCAAAATGAGGGTCATGATAACCTTTAAGGAATAAATACTCAATATGTATGCATAGATACTTAAAAGAATAATTAAATACTTTGACCCTCCAAAAGGATGAGTTTATGTGGGAAGTTGTATATTTAGGACTTAGTAATAATAAGATGGGAATGGGGGTAGAGTGTCATTTAAAAGTCTAAGAGGAAACATTCATGTCAAAGAGGATTTGGGAGGGTATTATGGGGTTTGATGATGAGATGATGGGACTTGGGGATAGGTATTTAGACCAAGTTTGGATTAATGATTCCATAGATCCCTCTAACAAATAGTTTTTTGAAAAGTCATGCCCCTTCCTTTATCTAAGGATGTTGTATTATTGTCACAATCTTGATGATAGATTCCCACTATTCACACCAAGGTCAAAATTATTTTACCATGATTTCAGAAACTAGTTTTCATCATGTTACTTGCCTAAGGTGCCAACGATTTAGTTTTCACCATTGGATGTATTTTTTTTAAGTAATGGGGTGGGGTAATGATAGGTATAGGGGATGTGAGGCTCCCCATATATAGAGGATAATGATATCTATATTAGGTATAGAAGCATTTGAGGTGCATAATATTCATGGGGTCATCCAATTCTTCTCCATCAATCATGGCCAACTTATATGCTCTTGATCAAAAATTGGTAATAATGACATAGGGAGCTAAATAGTTGGCTTCAAAATTCATTTTCTTATCATGTTCTACACTGGTATTTTTTTGATATTATTTTTTAATACTAAATCACCAACCTCAAACTCCTTATCCTGAATCTTCTTGTGATATTGGTCCTTTAATTTTTTTTGATATGCTCAGATGTGATCTAGGGCCTTCTATCATTTTTCATAAAAGAGTTTTAATTACTATATCCTCTCTTGTATGAGATTATGATCAATAATGATGCCTCTAAGTGAGATATAGAGAGAGGGGAGTTCCACTACTACTAGTAATATGGATTTAATCCCATAGACCAATGTATATGGATTTTCCCTAATAGGCATACATACACTTGTTAGATAAGACCACAGTGTTAGATATATTTGAATGTGCCAGTTTGTTATAGATTGATTGATGGTATTTTTTAAAATCTTGATGAGAGTCTTATTAGTTACCTCTGCTTTTCCATTACCGTGGGGATAATATGGAGAGGAGAAATGCTGAGTGATATGATACTTCTAATATAGGGCCTTCACTTATTGGTTCTTGAATGATTTTCCATTATCCAAAATTATATTATTAGCTATACAAAAATGGAAAATAATCTAATTGAGAATAAATTTTGAAATTTAAAGGCCTATTATGTGAGTGACATTGCTTCAACCCATTTAGTAAAATACTCTATAGCTATGATAATGAATTTTTGGTCATATGATGAAGTGGGATTTATATTGCCAATTAAATCTAGGCCCCATATGGAGAAAAGACATAGAATCATAATAGGTTATAACTCTTATGCAGGACTATGGATGAGGTTTTGGTGCTTCTAGCAAGCTTCACATTTATGCACATATTGGTAAGAATAATGGTCCATTATTAGCCAATAATAACTAGTCTAGAGGAGCTTTTTGGCCAAGGCCATTCCACTGATGTGTCCTCCATAGGTATCATCATGGACTTCTTTGATTAACCAAGCCACTTATTTTGATGTTAGACACCTCAATAGGGCACCATCATAGCCACGTCGATAGAGGGTGATGTTAAGGATTGTGTATCAAGTAGTATGATGGATAAAAGCTTTGTATTGATGGTAGTTAAGGTTGAGAGAAAGATATTGTTGTGAAGGTGCGTATAATTATCATGTTACTAAGGTAGACAAGGATAATTTATTTCACATATTTTAAGTGTAGCTAATGATTGATAGGCTAGGATAATCAAATGCTTGATCAATAAATTTCCTTCTAGGACATCTTTATGGAGATCAATAAGTGAGCCAATAGTGGCCATAGAATCAACAACCTTATTACTTCCTTGTGGAGCCTGTTAAAAGGTGATGATACAAAAATTAGTCTTTAATTGGTCCACTAATTATTTTTAAGGAAGCAAATTTTCATCCTTGTTTGGAATTCACCATTGACTTGTTTGAAAATTAATTTTGAATACCCAAATACTTATAATTTCTTGATATTCCATTGGATAGATAGCTAAAGTCTAGCTATTAAAGATTCATATTCTAAGATATTATTAGTACATGGAAAGGATAGGTAGAATGATTTTGGTATGAGGTATCCCTAAGGGGTGACTAAGAGGATCCTTGCCCCCAATCCATGGGTAGTAAATGAGTTGTCAAAGCACAACTTCCATCTATCTACTTGTGATGTATTTAGGATGGACTCATTCAGGGAATCGGTTACAATGGGATCAATCACCTCTAAAGGTGCCTCTATTAGTTGATTTACAATGACTTATCCTTTTATAGCTTTTTGATTTACATACTCAATGTCAAACTCATTGAGTAGCATTATCTATTTTGTTATTCGACTTGTAAGTGCTATTTGGGATAGTAAATACTTTAAGGGATCAAATTTTATGTTTATTTGTACATGTTTATTCAACATGTAATTCTAGAACTTCTATGATGTAAAAAATATAGATAAACATGCCTTTTCATTAGGAGTATATTTTAGCTCATATGATATCAATGTCTGACTAAGGTAATATATAGCTTGCTCCTTACCTCGATCATTGTGTTGTGTAAGGAGAGAACTAGTGGTGCATGGTGTTGCTATAATATAAAGGAGTAAAGGCTTTCCCAAAGTTGGTGGTGATAAAATAGGTGGATTTTCGAAGTATTGTTTTAATATATTGAAATCTTGTTGGCATTCTTCATTCCAATAGAAGGTCATGTAATTATTTAATAAATGGGTAAAGGGATGACACTTATCATCCAAATAAGAGATAAAATGCCTTATTCTATAAAGTCTTCCTTGGATAATGCATAGCTACTTAAGATTATGAGGTGGGGAAATTTATATAATTTCTTTAACTTTTATCAGGTCCACCTCAATTTCCCTTCTTAGGATTATAAATCCCAACAAATTTCCTAATGTTACCCCAAAGACACACTTTTTGGGATTTAGCCTTACTTTTTATTCTCATAATATTTCAAATATTATGTATATAGTCATAGGTTCTTTGACCTTAAATGAGACTTCCCTAGAATATCATCGACATAATCTTTTATAATGTCATGCATCATATCATGAAATATAACAATCACTGCCCTTTGATAAGTGGCTCCTACATTCTTGAGACTAAATGGCATGAATTAATATAAAAACATCCTCCATGGAGTGATAAATATTATTTTATGTTGATCTTTGAGGGCTATATTGATCTGATTATACCCCAAGAAGCCATACATGAGGGAAAGCATCTCATATATAGCTATTGATTCTATGATCATGTCAATATTAGGGAGTGGGAGGTCATCCTTAGAACATTCCTTATTTATATCTTGAAAGTTAGTACATATACAAATTCTACCTTATGGATTTGTTATGGGAATAATATTAGATATCTAATCTGAGAATTGATTGGGTGGAAGAATCTAACTTCCAAGAATTTTTGTAATTCCTCCTTGACTAGTAATGCCACCTTAGGATGCATTATTTGTAATTTTTATTTAATGGGTTTTGCATTTAGATGTACAACTAGGTGGTGTACCACTAGATAAGGATCAAATCCTATCATGTTGGAGTACTCCATGTGAACACATCAATAAATTCCTTTAATAACTCAATAAGGACTTCACGTTCCTTAGTCATAAGAGATGCCCCCAGTTTCACTATCTTAGGATGTTTTTTTAATTCCAATATTAAATTATATCACCTCCTTAATAAGTGAGGGTGATTGATATTTTAAATAAGGGGGAAAAGATATTTTTGTATTATTAGGAGTGAATCAACCTAGTAGTTTAGTGTCAATTTCAAAATAATCTTTCAACATGAAGGAGCTATACGAAAGTTCCAATAGTTATTTGGAACACTCTCCTTCTTCAAAATATTCATCCTCATTTTGACTATGGGATGTGTATTATTATCCAAAATATTTTGATTGACAAATATTGATAGAAAATAGCTTTCTATCATCTCTAGATGGCTTGAAATTTCTAGATCCCATGACAATATGTAGAAGGTGAGGTATCTACAATAGGCATTGGTCTAAATTCTTTAATGGGAGATTTCATTATAAAATGGACTCATCATTTTGAAAGGTATTAAAGGTAGGCCTCAAATTTATTTCTTAGTCTATGAGGGATGGATAATGGAGGGAGACATTAATGGTGGATATGGTGGTATTGGGGAAGAGGCTGGTGGTAGTAAGCTCCTCAAAGTGACTACAAATAGACCCTATTTCAATGTCTTCATTGAGGAGAGATGACTCATTGGTAAAAAGGGAATCCACAATGATGCTATTTAGGTAATCATCATATAGATTGTACCCTAAGCCAAAATTTTGTGGATATTCTTAAACAATGATAGGTTCTAGTTGGCCTTGTCCTTTTTTTCCCAATCCTTTCCCTTTGTACTACATATTCTCCATCATTTTTTGGACTCAAGGATAATTCTAATTAGGAGAGATAAGAATTTCATCATCTAGAATGATCCCAGAATTATCTCCATCTTCAATTCACTAATCAACCAAAAATATAGCACTTGAAAAATTAGTTGGACCAAACTAATAGTTAATGAGATTACTCTTCCTCATAGCTAGGGACTCATAACTTCATGGAGAGAGGGGTAAGTTACCAATACATAATGTTTTTTACTCATACTCTCCACATCTTATGGATGTAAAATTTAGTCTTGTGAAATTAAGCTATGATGGGGGCATAGATTCTAATTAATTTAGAGAGATATTCTTAGCTGTTATGGGGCTAAGGATGGTGTTATTAATTCCTAGGCAAGGTGATGGAGAATGATCTAGTTGATAGCTATGGAGGTGATCTATGACTCTAGAAATGGTGACCTCCATTATTAAATGGGGGAATTTTAAGCACTAATGTAGAGTGGATGGAAAATCTTATATTTCATGAATCCATAGCCTACCAAGTAACATGTTATTTGGTAATTCTACATCTACTACATAAACCAAAGTTTGATGAACTGTCGGTCCCATGACAATAAGAACATAGATAGTCTTGACTGATGGCCTCTCATTATCATTATAAGATTTCATCATTATTAAATTAGGCTTGAGTGATGTCTCTAATTATCTCAATTTCTTTAAAATATATTGATTACATAAGTTAAAGTTAGATCCCCCATTTATGAGGACATGAGAAACTCAGTGATGGGAAATGATAACTTTAATGTACAATCGATAGTCATGATATGAGCCAATATGGGTATATCTTAGGCACTAAAAGTAACTTTATACGAGGGGATTAATGTGCCACTAGTTCTTCAAATTGATTGGTATCAAGGTCACTCAGTACTTTCAAATCATTTAGTACTTGATTCACTATCTTCATATGTAAAGTAGATGGTATTAGAAGTTCCATCAAAGATATTTGAGTAGGAGTCTTATCTAATTGATAAATTATTTTATAGGATTTACTTGAATTACTTGATTAATTTTTATAACTATTCACCAAATGGGCAGTAGATGAAGTTGAAGGATCTTGAGGGGATGTTATGGGAATGATAATCTTATTACATTGAGTGGTGTTAACACAATTGGTTGTAGCTCTATTTATTTTTAGGATATGAGATGGAGGTGGAGTGGGTTATTGGATTTTGGATATTTTGATGGTATTGATGTAATGATAGGGAAAATTATGATAATTAGTGTGATTGGAATATGATGCTTGACCTTGGTCTCATTGGGGTATCTAGTTCTTTTGATCATTCTTTGGGAGAGGATATTTATAGATGCCAAGATGTTGATTTGTTAATTGATTTGATGGAACTTCTCCTTTAATCTAGATATCACCTCATTATATTAGGTCTTGGATATAGTGCTTTAATTTCATACATTTCTAAGTACCATGTCCCTTTATGTGATGATATTTTCAAAACTCATCTTCATGGTACCAATCAGGTTTAGGTTGATCATTATCCACCAGTCTAATCTTAGGTAGAGTAATCATGTTGGAAATGATCAATTGTTCCAAGACTATTTTGAGTACTACTCCCAAGCTTATAAGTGGTCTTTTGCCTATGCAAGGCTTAGGCTCGCCTCATGGGAATGTTATGGTAGAGACATTAGGGCATTGTGTGGGTCTCTTTCTTTAGATTATTTGCACATGTGTTTTAGAATGAGTTATTCTATCACCTACAAGAATTTTATTCTTGATGAATACCTTGGGTGGTCCTAAAAAATAATTCTCTTGATTTGAAGTGTGCTTATTTTGGGAATATAGTTTTATGGTTCTTTTTTTATGAGGTCTTTTTCTATTTACATCTGCTTTTCAATGAATTAGTTGAAAGACTTGGCACAATGTAGTTTTACTTGATATTTCATCTCTATATTAAGATTATCCACAAAGATTTTTTCTAATTATTTTTTAGTAATTATGTACCTTAACTAGTTTTCCAATCTATGCCATCTTTGTAAGAAGTATAATAGTCTATCACCACTTCATTACTTAGTATTATAAAGGTCAATGATGGAGATTCCATGCTCTATATTATATGATAAATGCAAAATGAATTACTCTATTAGTTCTCCAAAACTATAAATTGACACTTTTGGTAGGTGAATGAACCATTCCAAGGCTATCCCAAAAAGACTCTTAGTAAAGAGTCACAACAAATAGTCATCTCCATAGGCCACTTTGTGTTCTTGGACGTGGTCTCTAGCATCTCCCTTTCCTCTATATTTTTCAAATTTAGGTATTTATAAGTGTGAGGGAAAGGGGATTTTAAAAATTTTCATGCCCAATGGTGATGAACAAATTTCTTCATATATATACTTGTGGGCTTGTGATCTTGGATCCATTTGTTGGAAAATGTCTTTCATCAGTTTATATTCTTAGGCAAAAGAGGGATACTCAAGTAGGTTAGTGGTTTGGTTTTGACTTCCTTGATAAATGTGAGTGCTATGGGTATTATGAGTGTTATTTGTGTTATTGGTATTATTAGGATTATCAATGGTGTTATTATGGGCATTGTTATTGGTATTATTATATCTAGGTGATGGTGGGTGTTGACTTTGAAGCAATAGGTTTATTTGTTGAGTCAATTGATCTAGGTAATATTCAATGATATCCTATCTCATATTAGCCTCATTATAGTTATTATGAAGTGGTTTTAGGTGTTGCTTTTCTTCAATAAATCCATGGTCTATGGATTACTCTTCTTGAGGATTATGATCATCATTTTGATGGGGTGAGTTTGGTCTTGATGGGTGGATAAGGTTATGTAAGAGGGTGTGATCAAAGGTGAAAGGTAAGGTGGCCCTTATTTCTATATCTTGGGTTAAGACATGATCTTAGTTCTTATAAAGGTAGTGATCAATGAGATTCCTTACCTCATCATTTTGGAGGGGATTGAACATTGGTGTATTCATATCACTATCTATGGTTTTCATCATATTCATAATTTGGGTCCATCATTTTCCCCAATGGATTATTATCTTGGTTGTATCCTTGATGAATTCAAAGTTGAGATTGGGTATGGATGACCATTGTCAATGATGGCTATGATGAAGAGTGATGGAGGAAATGGGTGTCTTCAAATGCTATTTTAGTCTAAAGACTAAAACCTTTAGTTATCAAAGGGATGTTGATATAAGAGGATGGGTGACCAAAAATTACCATAAAACAAAGTCCTCCAAGAGACCAATCTAGAAAGGATGAGAGAGAAAAGTGATGGGATCAAATATTTTTGTCTACTAGAAAATAGACAAGTTAATGGGTGTTATAGGACAAAAGTATCTATTATAAATAGTGATGGGTGTTAGACTAGTATCTTACAAGATTATGTATTATGATAATCCAAAGTCAAGAGCAGTGATAATTAATGATTGAAGAAGTATGGGTGACCAATTAAGAACCTGGTTTTAAGATGAAGTCTAGTATTTAAAGAGAATGTGATGTGGACAACAAGATGTATGGTATGTGATGAACAAGGATATGGATAGAACACTAACTCAAGGTACCAAATAGGGGTAGAGAAGTGATGGATGAGTGGTGAATATATATATATATATATGTGTGTGTGTGTGTGTGTGTATATATATATATATATAGATGAATACACACACACACACACACACACACATATATGTATATATATAAAGATGTATATATATATATGTATATATATATATATGTATGTGTATACATATATGTATGTATATATATATGTGTGTGTGTGTGTATGTATATATATATATATATACATATATATATGTATGTATGTATGTATGCATATATATATATGTATATGTATGTATGTATATATATATATATAGTGGTGTGATTAAGAAGGATGGATATAAGAGACTAAGTGATGATTAAGACACATAAAATAATTGGGGGATCAAATGAAGTTTTATAAATGGATATTAGGATATATATATACAAGCTAGTTTGAGTGATGTAAGGGTGTTATTATGTGATATGAGGGTTGTATGATATATATATATATATATATATATATATATATATATATATATATATATATATGTAATGTGGTTATCTGGATGGAGTGATTATAAGAGGATAAAATAAAATAATTCATATATATGTGTGTGTTAAGGAGTGGATATGGGATGATGAGATGGAGATTATATAAATGGATGTGAGGTAAGAGGATTTTTAATCTAACCTATAGATATATGAGAGATGATAACTGTATGTGGATATGGTTGAAGATGGATACTATAGTCAATATGATATGGATAAATAAAGGGTAATGTATATAGATACATAATATATAAAAGGAAGTGTATAGGTGAGTGATGATTGGGTGATTAAAATAGATAAGAAAAGGGGATGAAGAGGGGATGGATACTGGATGAAAAAAATAGGTATATAATTGAGGGTATGGATAATGATATCATGAGTGGATGAATAATCTATGGAATGAGTGAATGAATGGGAAGTATATTATAAAAGTGGATAAAATAATATAAAAGAGAATGGATACTAAATGTTATGAAAATGTTATAGATGAAAAAGATGTAGGTAGGATGTAGTTATAGAAAGTGGATGTGTGTGTTGGATGATATCAATAGGATGGTCTCTAGAGGATGAATAATAATGTTATTGAAATGAACAAAAAGATATATAAAAATGGGGATGGATACTATATGTTATGGAATAAATATAGGTAAGATGTAGTGTGAAATGAAGGTGAAATATGGGCAATAAGAAGAATAAATGATGTTATGGAAAGTGGGTGTATAAATAAAGGGGATGGTTTAGATGATATTAATAGAATATGTATGAAATAATAATGTGTTATGGATAAACACAAAGGATTTACAAGGGGATAGATGGAATGAATATAGATAGGGATAAGCTAGGTAGGGTGTAGTGAAAAATAGATAATAGGGAGAATGGGTATTGGAAAGTGGATAAATATTATATGTGATAAGGTGTAAGAAAAGTATATGAAAAGGAGGTGGATAATAAGTGATATGGGATAGATATAAATGATATTATTGATGTAATTTATGATGATAAAGGTGAATAGGAGGGGGATATGTGGAGGTGTGATAGAAATTAGTCACAATACAAAAAGGATTTGGGAAAGTGGTAAGTACTAGATGTGAATGAGTGTAGATGGGATGGATACTACAAGATGGATGCAGGATGTATGTGATGTGATTATATGATTAATATGCTAGTAAAATATCAATAAAAACACATGAACTATTAATGAAAAGGAGGTAGTATTAAATGATAATGAAATGGATACAAGGATGGATTATGTGAAGATAGTGGTGAAACAAAGATATGATATCTAGAAGAGAAATGGATCTCTAAAATGGAGGAGATGACCAAATGATGATTAAGGAAATAGGTAATATGAGAAGGCTAAATTTTGAAATTTTAAAGGAATGATAAAATATAAGATCACATGATGGTAATATAAAATGATGGGTGGATATGTTTAACAATGTGGGGGCTAAATAAGACCAAAATGAGGATAGACAATGTCAATATGTACAAAAATATGGTGATAAGGTTGTATGAAGGATTATGGAAAGACAAGTAGATGATTACTAGTATGGGAAAATGATGAGTACCTTAAATAGATGATGAAAGATTAAGATGATGTGGGAATAATGGAAGTTAATTGAAAGGCCTTTAAGGCATCACATAAAAATATGGGTGTGGCTAACTCAGCTAGAAAACCAAATGGGTCTTGTCACAATATACGAAAAATAATGCACAAGATCAATCATAATTAGTAAAATATATGGGAGTGTAAACTTATGCCCACACCATCTAATGGCTACACATGTGAGGATGTAGGATAGTGACCTATTATAAAATTGGCTGAACCCTCTTAACCTTGCTTGCACTTGATGGATACTTTAGTGTTGATATTGACACCTATAGTGGAACACTTGTTATGTCTAAAGTACCACTCTAAATTATACAAAAGGATATAGGGGAGTCCCTGATATATGTGATGGTACACTGGGGCCCAAGTCCATGTATGAGGTTGGCTAACTACCCTAGGTCTTGGATCTTAATGACCCCTCACTCAATGAAACCCTTTATGGGGAGTTCCACTTAGGATGTAATGACATCTATCCTTATATTTATACTTCACTAGAACATGGATTTTGGTTAGAGCATGGGGGTGAAATTCATGACACTAACCCCTATGTACTAATCTACATGTTTGGTGATGAAATCCATGTCATGTGTTATCCTAAGGGAGGGCTCAACAAATAAGCAAAAACATGATATGATTAATTTACCATTCTAATTACCTATTTTTGTTTTACAAGGCATAACAAATTATTTATAAATTAATACACACACACAAATAAAAAAGTATTTATAAGAAAATAATAATATACTTAAATTTAAAAAATTCTAATAATATAATAAATTTAAAGATAAAAATGCCAAGTAGCACTCCTTCCTACAAAAAAAAAGGTTATAAAATTGATTGGTGTGCCAAAATATCCAAGCAACCTACAAAAAAGTGTTAGTAACTCAATCTAACAAGTTACTACAATATCATGAATACATAGGGAAATCCATTCACTAGAATGCATAATCTCGCTACTCTAAACAAAAAAGCTACAACTACTAGAAAGATATAAGTAGCAGTATTGTAGATCTTAAGAAAAATAGTATATATATACAACCTAAGTAAATAATAAATCTTTAACATTAAAAATAATTACATGACTTTATTTTTAAATACAATTATTTTTCATAGAAATGCTATCAAAATGTAAGCCTAATCCTAACTATCCCTAACTATAAAGCCACTACTAGGAATAAAAAAGCTATTATTTATAGGTCATACCCATGACTAAGTCAGTCATGGTATTGAAAGAAGAAGATAAATCAAATCTTCAGGGTAGACCTTTAGATAATCTTCCTTTTCCTATGTTTGTAGGGATCCTACAAAATAGAAAACACCCCTTGTAAGTTAACTATTTTTAGATATGGAGGGAGATTAGGTTTTTTTTGTATATAATAATGCTTGAAATATATATTAGAAAAAGGGGAAGCCTTTTTAACTTTAAGACCTTGATCTCCTTGCTATCAGAACCTGAAAGCACTACAAATGACAATGCAAAGGTGAAAAGGGTAGTGTTTTACCAACTTGGGATGAAGGAACAATAATCCCACAACTACCAGGATAATGCCACTACTAGAAAACTCATAGGGTTGTAATAAGGATGAAAAATCATTTTATATACAACCAAAAATCTAGATAAAACTATAGAGAAGACAAGGAACAAAACTCTATCTATTATGTTAAGATATAAGTGATAGATCAACCCTTAAGTATTATACTTGACAAAGTCACTATTAGAAATAACAAGGCTATTATTTCTAGGACATGTTGACTTTTAAGTATTTTTTGTCCAAGATGTGTGATTAGTAGATTTTTGGTGGATCTTCTACCTATTCTTCACATAGAGACTATAACAAAAAACAGAACACCTACAAAAGTAGATAATCAATAAAAAAAAGCTATAGTCCAAGCCCAAATATTACTTTTGATAATATCACTATAATAAATGATAATATCACTATTAGTAGAGAAATATCATGACTAGGGGACTCATGGTTTTGTTAAAAATGTTTGATCAGTCTAGCTTCTAATGATTTTATTTTGGTCTTGCAGATAAAATAAATAATGAGAGACAATACACCTAAAGGCAAATGGTTAGCAAAAATAGGTCTAAGATATGAGCTTTTAATATCTAACCTAAAATACCACTACTATCGATGATGATATCACTACTAGTAGGGTAATATTGTAACTTTTTTAGTCATGACATTTTCAAAAATCCAAAAACCCTACTTAAACCTTAACCATTAGTGGCTTATCTAACAATATTATTATTAGCATTAACAATGTCGCAACTGAAATATCATGAGTAATAGGAAAATGATGTGACTCACATATAATGTGTCAAAAATTATAAATCCATTATTAAATCCATATATAGTTGATCCTACAATCACTTAAAACACTTCTAACAATTGTGTTAAACTAAATAAGGGAGGCTACTCCCATTGCGGTCATCAAAATGTGCACCAAATTTCAAGTCTAAGCAAATATAATCAAAATGATAATAAAAATCAAAACCTGATGACACCAATTGGAATGGATAGATAAGATAAATTAGATCAAATAAAAAATTCTTACCATCCTCCTCACCTTCTCATGCCTCCATTCTAGGATTAGAATGCAAGTGATTTGATGCAAAATGCTTGATTTTTGGATTACTTATGATACTCTGACAATGGCTTCCAATGGGTATGTGATGGAAATAATGGCTTCAAATGGACAATATAATGTTGTTAAGGATGTTATGGGAGCGATTAAGGGATTTTTAGAAAATTTCTCATTAGTCCTAAGAGTGGAGGGAGAGCTTATATTTATAGGCTAATGGGGGGAATATCAAGGGTCTAAATTTAAACTTGGGCCTTTGAGATCTAGGGCTAGGGGATTTCCATGGAATTTTTAATTCCATCAAAATATATATAATTACAAAACTCTAGAGAAGGGACCAATATGGGGAAGATTTCTAGAATCCTCCAATTCTACAAATCTCCCCATAGGGTTTAGGGTTTTAGGAAAGGATAGTGTAGGGTGGTAGGTGGATGGTTAGATTATTTTTGAATTTAAAATTGGTTAGTGGGATTAGGGAGTAGGTTATTAGGTAATGGGGTTTATTAAGGCCTTGTGATAATATTAATTGATCTTAGGATAGGGTAAAGGTTGTGTGGGGTGTAGGAATGGGTTGTGGGTGTTAGGCTAATAGTTAGTATAGCTAGGAAATATAAGAATTAGGTAAAATTAGTAGGAATTAGCATAATTAGTGGGTTGAACATATTTTAAAGCATATATTATGTGATTAAAACTTTCATTTTATCAATTATTCCCCCTTTTAATTTAATAATCATTCTCCAAGCATAACCTTATATGAACCTATATCATGAATAATTTTAATTATAAGATGACATGTTTTTGAAGCAAACACTACTATCAACTTGATTTATCCCATGCATAAGGAAGAGGTATGAATTTTATTTGTGTTGAAGATGACATCGAAGAGATATAATAATGGGTATATAAAAAAACTTACTTTCATGGAAGTCCATAACCTTGGCATTTGTATATTACTTTCCATCTATGTGAGTGGTGATATTCAAAGGCTATTTATATGAGGAAGGAATTTTAGTTTCTTCCTTTGGAACCATATTTGTGAAATTGTAAACTTTAAGTATATCTAAGTTTTGAATTTTATTTGTGAGGAACCATTTCTTAAGGATTATTTTTTACTTATCTTGAGTTTGTTTTTTCCACTTCACTTTTAGTGATTTCTCTTTTTGTAACTTTCCTTGTTATATTTTTTCCTATTTTGACCTTTCCTTTAGAAAATTTTCGCTTTATAATATTTTATTATATAATTCTTTCCTTTATTATTGTTCTTTATGAAATATTTATTTTTCCTCTTGCTCTTTTTGTTTTATTTCATTTGCTATTTATTTCATTTATAACCTTTACTTGTCAAATAATTCCCTTTGTAAAGTTTCTTATTTTCCTTTTGTAACCTCTCTTATTATATTTTTTCATTTTTTAGCCTTTACTTTTCCAATTATTCTTTTTTTATGCATGTGTGTGTGTATTGAAAGAGTAGTTTTGGATTGATATGAAAATGGTAGTATCTAATCATGCTAGGATTTCAATAGTGAGGTGAGATTGGTAATGGTAGTGGAACTAGGAGATGAATATTTATGGCACAAGCAGTTAAAATATTATTTTAGGGAGAGACAAATCAAAACCAACAAGAATAGGCATCAGACAGAGTCAAAGGTATTGCTGCAAGAGTATGGTGAAGATAGAGTCACAGAGGGAAGAAAGGAGAACATAGTTGTCAAGATGCATGCAACACTAGTGATGGCTGCTCTAAGAGGTATGCATTTCAAGAGCAGTAGATAGGTGGACATTTGTTAGGTTGAACATACTCCATTATACAAATAATTGATAGAGGGGTTGACACCTTTTCTGGCTGATCCATATGATAAAACCATTGCATGTCTTTGGGTAGTTTATAGGGAATAAATTTTTTGTTGGAATCAAAAACCCATCCTCCCTCTTACACCCTTAGACCCCCTTGTAAAGAGGATGATGTATGGCATATATTTGACAAAATGAAATTGAGATATGCTTCTTTTTGGATGTACCATACAAAAACTAGAGAAGCAAAGGGTGAAAACTAAATGTTTAACAAAATATATGTAAAAAGTATGGATTACAACATAACAAGTTTGGGGAAAATAAAGGGACTTACAATTATCCATAAGATGGATAAAAATTTGAATAATCAATTCACATTAGATAAATAAACTATCTAGATGATAGGTAGACAACTTATGGTCAAAACTCTTTCTAAAAAATAATTTATCTCTAGATCAAAAAATTGATAATTTTATCTATCTAAAAGGTAAGATAGAGAAAACACAAAGGATTAAAAAGGATAAACAATTCCTTATTTTCAAGGGTAGACAACTAGAAAAACAAAAACATATTTCATATTTTAAAATTGGGAAAGATACCATTATCATTTTGATGCTCAGACTAGGGGTGGATGATTTGATTCAAGGAAGCCATCAACATTAAAACCTTATTTAAAATAAGCATTTAAAAAATATCCAACATACCTATAGATAGGATGTCCTCTTCCACTCCAAAATCTTATGTTGTGGATCATACTAAAGAAGTACAAATGGTGGATATTAGAGTTGAAATGGTATTTGAATATTAGAAAGCCTTAGAAAATAAAGTAACCATTTATAGATTTAATAATTTCTATCCATCTAAAAAAACACTACATCAATGGGTACACACCTCTTACACTAATCAATGTGAGATCATGATATGATCTTAAGGATTTTTCATATTATATTTTGTAGAATTGGTAGACTATCAAAGATGCTCTGTAAAGGGTCCATGGTTTTGGGGAACTGTAGGGCTTTAAATCTCTCCTTGGACCTCATATTTTTATCTTGAAACTTACTACGTCACTAAAGTGCCTGTCTAGGTGAGGCTTACCAATTTACCTCTACACTTTTCCTTTACTTTTCTAGAGATAGGTAACTCACTGGGTACATATATCAAAAGTGATATAGATAAATTTTTAATTGGGATATATACATATTATTTAATATATATTTAAATTTATCTCAACCAAGGAGTACTAGATAAAATCATTCTAAAATGTGGAAAATTTCATCACATTTAGATGGTGGATTATGATAACATAGCTTTTCGATGTAAAAACTATAAATTTCCCATATAACTTCATGATATATGGCCCTAAGAATGAGCCCATCCTCATAATAAAAAAAGGTATGAAAATAAATTCCAAAATATGGAACTATCTGATGCTAGAGGATTTAGATGGAAAAGATGAGGAAGGTCAGAATACAAGAGAGACAAAAAAGGATACGCATATAGATATTGAACCCCATCCAAAGGATTTTGTCCATTTTGAGATGGGAAAAGGAGAAGATATAAATCCATCTATGAATATGGATATGAATGAGTCATCATCATGTGAGATGAAAAGATTACATGAGTCTAAAATCTAACTCAGATAAGGAACATATGATATCACATAACCCCCCAAATATTCAGTCTATAGAACTACAAATAGTCATGGTGGAGTCCTCCCCAGGGGTGTAGTAAGAGGTTAAAAATAAGAAAGTCAAAAAGGGAAGGATATAATGATATATGGGATATATCTCCCATTAATACTTGGTCTATATTTATACATAGGCTAGTGTTTTCTACCTTTCTATGTGTCTTGTCTAATACATATTTGTCGATTTCTTCCCCTTATGGGTTCTTGTGTTAAGGAGTAATTTTTCCTTGTTGTTTCCAAATTCCACTTTTGGGTCTCTCTTATTAGATGTATCCTTTTACCAAAATTTGGAATAAAAGGTATTGACCTTTATATATATATATATATATATATATATATATATATATATATGTAGTATTTTTAACAATTCCTTTCATTCTTTTTAACTAATCATAGTGTGAGTATGTTTCTTAGTTTTATAATTTGTTCTTTAATTAGATGGTATTTTGATTGATTGATCTAGTATGGGATCATCACTATTATTGATTCTTTGTATTTTATTTTTCAAATCCTAACAATTATTTATATGATGTCCATGCATTCTATGATATGCACAATAATATTTTAATTTCCTTATAGCATTCATAGGAGGTAATGTGATTAACTTATTTTTAAACACTTCCATTATAATCTCATTTGGACTCTTATTATCTTTAAGTACACTTTTTGAATCACTAGTTGTAGACATATCCTACTCTAGCTTCTAATCTTGGGATGAAGTCTTTTAAGGGGCAAAATATTTGGATAGAAATGAATATATGATTAAAAATTTCATGTTGTATATTATTTGTATAGGTGATATTATTTTCAAGTGATGTGATGCTTAAACTAAATATGGATTTTGATTTTGTATATCCTATGTGGACATTCTCATAATGACTTCAAAATCCATCAAAGGGGTGGTGGGAGGTGGTTGGGGATGAGTATTAAATTTAAAATGACCTATATTTTTACTATAAGATGGGTCAATGTAACTCTTGGGATAGTGAAAGCATGGACCCCCCTTAGAGGGAAAGTAACTATGAACTCCTTGAATAAAGGTTGAAGTAAATAATAAAAGAACCCATAATAGGATATTGGCTAAGTTTTTCTTATTGGTTCTATATTTTATATTTATTAGGAATTAATAAATATAATGATATATAGGCACAACATATTTGATATAGGTAAATAAAAATTGAGGCAATAAATAATAGATCATTTAAAAATAACCCCAAGGATTTTTAGGAATCCAAACTACATTTTTGATAAAATCCATATATATATAATGTAGAAACTCATTTGGAAATAGATACATCAATCATCCTCTAGGCTAAATTTACTAAAAATGATAGAATTATTTTTTTGTACAATCAATATAATATTTTAATGTTTTTTTCATCTACTCAATATGACTAGAAAAACACTGAAAGAGTTTCAAAAATATTTTTTTCACTTGGATTTTCACCCTTTGAGGAGATGTCTTAGCTCTCCTCATCTAAGTGGCATAATTGAAGCACATCTAGGCTTGTGGGTAGCCTATGAATGAGGTGAATCTCTAGATATGGATAGCTCCCTTAATGTACCACTTTGGATCAATACTACACCTAAACTTTGGGGGGGGGAGAGAGAAAATTGAAAGAAAACTATCCTAAGGGAGGTGATATACCAAATAATTTGATGATTTATAACTAGCTACATGTTAAACATGAAACCAAGAGACTAAACAAACATAGACTTCTCCAATCTACATCTTCTCACATGAATATTACATTATGAGGTTATGGATGAATGTTTAGGATAGGAGGCCTAGACAAGAGGACTTTAATGGAACTAGTGAATATAATAACTCACTCAACCTTGACCCTTCCTAGAACACTTCAAATTCCCTAAAATAAGAAGCTTTACAACTATAATTAGGATGAAATAAGGAGATAACATGCTAAGGAAATCATAGTTATCACTATGCAAGATAAATATTCCTAGTATAACACACTATGAATAGTTATGAAGATGTAAAAATGAGTATTATTATTATTTATAAAATAGTATGAAAAAGAGTAGGTACTCACCATACTTAGGTGGAACATAAGTTGCAATGCCCAAAATGGTTAGTTCTTATAGAACTTGAGAGAGAGAGAGAGAGAGAGAGAGAGAGAGAGAGAGAGAGAGAGAGAGAGAGAGAGAGAGAGAGAGAGAGAGAGAGAGAGAGAGAGAGAGAGAGAGAGAGAGAGAGAGAGAGAGAGAGAGAGAGAGAGAGAGAGAAGTCCAAAGGTCACAAGGACACTTGTAAAGATAATAAAATGAGTTAATTTTGAATTATAAGAGGATGTGGGATGAACCATGTAATTTCATAATGAAATAGTGGCTCTCCAAGTCATGAAGCTCTTCCAAAGTGGCATGAAAGTTCTCATTCTGGCTCAAAAAAACCACCTTCATGATTTGGACCTATTTGAGAGTCCCAAAATTGATTAGGGATATGTATAATGATTGTAATTAAGGACAATGATTTCATACATTACTCTTCATGCATTGTTTGTAGTCCTAGTGATCTAGAACCCTCCCAAAATGTGCTATCATTAATTGTAGTCCAAATAACTCTTCTTTCATGCACCCTATACACTAGGCCTCCAAAAAAGGATCAATTTTACATGAAAATACATGGGATGGAGTAAATTAAATGATTAAATACCCTTTATGACCATATATTCACTAGTCACACCTTAAAATTAGATCACTTGAAGTTTTCCATCCTTCTAATTAGCTTGGATACTATGCTAGTTTTGACTAGCTAAGATGAAGCAACTAGTTGAGGCACTTAGGAGTTATTCCAAGGCATTAAATTGAAATTTTGAGGTATATTAAGTCCTAATATTACCTCTCATGTTATTTTAATTTCTTTAAATCTCCTATAACCTACATAATGCACAAAAATGTCAAGATAATCCTATTTTGCCTCCATATGTATAGTTTTGTACAACTAATCTTGATGGGAAGTAGCTTGAGAGAGATTATAAAATATCTAATCACCATTATATAAAAATTATGAAATTAAATAATCTATCCAACTCCATTTATATAATGAGGTTACTAACAAGGGTTTGCAAGGGTTTTGAGTGATTTAAGCTCTTAAGGTTTGCTCATAGAACTCTGACTTTGGAACTACCAGAAAATCTCAAAAAATGATTTTCAATGACCCTATTAACCTATCTAAAATCCATATATGCTCATGAATAACCTTAATTGAGATGTGAGCATTTCAAATTACTTACTCAAGCTCTCTTTACCATTCCTATAGGATTGAAGTTATCTTAAAGATAAAAATGGATTCCATTATAGCCTTTTTACCTTCCACAAGATTTATCACCTCTATTTTGACCCAATAAACATGTATAAGCTAATTATAATACTTAACCAAGGCTGGAAAGGAAGTTTACCCCTCATTTGGCCTTTAGGCCTCACCATGATTAATATGATTGATTGCAAACTTTGTGTTATAGGCCATCCAATTTGACTTATTTGCATTATATAAGCTTGAAAATGTATATAATTACCTTAAAAACATTTTTGGATAGGGTATAAATCTCACCTCATTATGAAATTATATTTGACCTTTCATTTGTACCTTAGGCCTAAAACTTGCCTAATAAGCTTGCCTATGCCTTTATGGGTTTAGACCTCCTTGTTTAGATTTATCCTTATATGAAAGGTCCCTTGTGTTTTTATAGATATATTATAACCTAATAAACCTTACATTAATATTCAAACACTCCTGGTCTACCCTTTTTCCATTTTCTCCCTAAAACTTACCAATTTCACTTAAGGGGAGTACCCTATGTCTGAGATAAAATAGAGGGCACTTCCCATATTTGTCTAGACAAAAAAGAAGTTGGATGGGAATATAAAATACATGAGGATGATATGTATAAAAAATTATCCTTTTATTAGGTCATTTTACCCTTTAAATGCTTTAAAAATCAAAATAGACTTGGAAAAGGTAGATTATGTTTATGGTTTCCTTATATGGACTATGTGATACCTATCTAAAACCCTTTCTCTACTTGTTTCCAACTCATGAGGGTTCCATGATAATATTATAGTATGGTGAATGTATTATATGCTTTTACATCACTTTAAATCCTCATATACTCCTTTCCATACCTAGCTTCTCAAGACTATAAATACAAACCCTAACTATGTCATGTTCTTTTTGACACCACTCTTGTACATGTCTTACATGATTTGACCTTGGAAACAATGTCTACACTCCATTTATACTATTTTAGGATCATTTTATACTGTTTTGATTCACCTTTTCACCTTTCCTAGTCCTTCTCCATCACTTTGAACCCCAAACCTATTCACTATTATCGCAGTCAAACATAGTCAACTATGTTATGACCAGTATAATCCTATAGGTGTGAATTATTCTCTATAAAATATAAATATCCTTATACAATATCATGAACCATTTGAAAACATATCTCATCTACCAACTTAGGTGATTCCATTTCAAACCTCCATCTTAGACTATGTGTTATTATAGTCAGTTGTAGGTGTGTATCTCTTTGTGAAAGGATACATATAGGTGAAAATAGGTTTAAAACATAGCATATCAATTCCTCTCAATGTATTTTTAGGTCATAAATGATCTTTATATTTTTTTACTACCTAAAATTATTCAATCATGAAGGAGTGATCCACTTTCAACTTTGGGTTAAGCTTGAAGGAGGTATTATGGTTGTAGGTGGATGTTTTCAAGTGAAAAGACCCTTGTAGGTATGTATGGGAGACAAGAGATAGTACATTGTCTTCTTTAGATGATATCTTAAGATATAGATGTCACTTGAACCATTTTAAACCACTATCATATGTTTTCATGGTCTATCTTTTCATCATTAGGTGTGATGGCTCTTTTGGATCAAAATCCTATGGGTAATCACTACCTAAATTTAGTGCATAAAAACACAACTTTGAGATCCTCAATAGTCACTTTACCTTAGTCACCTGCCCTCCAAACTTTGAAAATTCATTTTTTATGCATGGTATATAAGTTTAGTGTACTAGGGGTGATCTAAATTTAACATATAATTATTATAATATCTCCTCAAAATAGCTAGGTGCTTTATTTTGCATGTTTGGGGAAAAACACCCTAAATCATTTATTAGATCTTTGGAAGGTAGTTCCCAAATCTCATAGCAATCTGACATCTCAAACATACATGAAAAAGTATCTTAAAAATATTTTGGTGCTAATAAGAGTTCCAAATCATGTTTCAACACTCCATCATGACATTGTAGTCCTCTGCTAAGCCACCTATAGGTGGTTATTCTCATGTTTGCAAATAGTGAAGATGAGTACGGGTAGTGAGCATTTTTTTGACCAATTGATCACTCTATCCCCATTATATTCCTTTCAAATGCATTTTTATCATCATGAGGATCATGAACCAATTTAAAAACCTTCATTTATACATTATTTTTTCTTCCAAGCACCTATAAGTGTATGTTAATGGCATAATTTTGTGAGGATGTTGCACATGATTGCACAATCCCTCTTTCTTGCATAAAATGGAAGATTAATTCACAAAATAATATTAATAAATGATTCACCAAGGACTCAAAATCTTAGACACACATCTATGAACATGCCATATTGGTTTCATACATGTGCTTCACTATGGTTGCAAGTAAATAGTGAGCAAAAAGTTGACTATATGGTGTTCATGACTTCACCCTCATAGAACATTGCCTTGAATAATGAGATTTAAAGGTGAATGTGAATAAATATCACATTTAAAATATGTAAATATACATATCACAAACCTATAAATCTATTATCAAGCCATGAGGATCTGAAAATGGTGAAAATAGGCCTATTATCCCAAAAGAGAGTAGTTTGCAAACTTGAGATGATTTTTTCATTAAAAACACCTTGAAACATGAAACCAGGCATATGAAGTATTATTTAAGGAATAAAAAATAATTTTTAATCAACCTTAACATGTTTATATGAACTTCTCCAAACCAAGGCAAAACCTATAGGGTGTACAAATTTGTAAGCAAAAAAATGTAGTCAACTTCATGAGGATGGTTCATAAAACATAGGCCAAAATTATTTAAAATATTATTATTTAAATTAAGTTATCTTAGTTTAATTTCATTTCCCAAAGGCATTTAACTTGGAAGTTCTCCTATTGACCTTGCCAAGTACAAAATTGAAGACTACTTTTGCTTGCCAAGCCTAATGAAAGGAGAGATAAGCAATTTTCTTCATTTTTTCAGCATCTGAACAAACTAATCACTAAAATAATTATGTGGAAGACCAAGGGAAACTCTTTAAATTTCCAAATTGTATAAGTCTATATAAGTCCATACAACTCAAGAAAACTCCTTTTTTTATAAAGAAAATTGCCCTTTTTCTGAGGAACCTACCAATTTTTAGTTAGGAATAGTCGAATAAGGCATAACATGATACATGTAATGTGACATAACCTTTTGAAACCTTAAAATTTTCCTAGGAGGCTGTACAAGTCATTAAATACTCTATTTAGACCCCTAAATTGACTTAAAAGGACATATTGACTAATACAACTAATGACCAAGGCTAATGTATCATTAAATGACATAATTTAACATAAATAAACCTTATGACATAATACTAAAGCCCTTATAAAACTCTAAAGATAAAATTTTACCTATAGTGGTCCCAATTTGACCTACAGGGTCAAATTTGGTCAACAAATATATCCATTTTGATTCAAATATTAGTTAAACAATGAATAACCCTAATATAATAAACCTTAATGGAAGGCTAGGGATGAATTTGAAAATATTATTCATGTATGGAAATTAGAAATTAGATATGAAACCATAGGAAACAAAATCTAAAATATGTTTTGTGTATGGAAATAATAAATTAAATTAAAAATCCCAAGGTAAAAAATATAAAATCTTGGAGGAATGAAACCCTAAGGGAAACCTAGTGATTAATGTGAAAATAATTTTTTGTATGTAAATTAAAAAATTAGATCATGATACCATAGGATAAAAAATAAAAAATTATTTTTTGTTTAAGGAAATTATAAATGAAATTTAAAACCTGAGGACAAAAAGAATAAATCTTGTAAGAATGGTTTTATCAATGTGTACAAGCTCACTATTATGTTTTACCTAATTTGGATTAATATTAATTAATTAATATACTTATATATAAACTTGTATGTTAATTTTGATATTAAGATATGACATTCAAGCATACATATGAATGTAATATACTAAAACTAAAATCCATGATTTGACACATGGCATATGCTAAACATATAAAGTAAAACAAAGTGACAACAAGTGATTATATTTAATTGATTATTTTATTAGTATAACTATATTATATAAGTAAAAATAAAGATAAAATAAGACTTGTGGATCATTCTTTTTTAGAACTAAATCTTTGTCTATACTAGGTCGATTCTTTTAGATTAGTTTAATATTTCTAGTTGATATTAAAGTATGCTAGTTGGAACTTAATTTTATGGAACTAAGGAATAGTTACCATACAATCACCTATATATTTCTATGTGTGCTCTATATTTATTATCCAAAGCACTAATGATTTATAGAGTTCTATAAATCAATCTTCTTTTCCTTGAAACCTTAAGTGTGTTTACAAGGGCTATAAACCTATGAAAATTAGAAAAGTATAATGGGTTGATCTAACCCCAATCACCCTCATTTTATGATTAACCATTTCCAATGTAAATTATACTCTATGGAGGGAAATAAATCCACATCGATTTCTCACCTAGTGTGATTGTGCAAATTTACCCCTTCACTATATGTATCTAGCTAATGATTTGGATTTGATACTTGATAATTCTATCATTTACTTTAATTTAATGTGATTCATACTTAGTTTGTGACTTCTCATAGGGATATGTTTGTAATTTTTCAAGAATAGGAAATTTTTTCTAAATGTGCAATAGTGTATAAATGTGTTAAAGATAAATTCCAAGTCCCTTTTGAATGAGACCTTTATATATATATATATATATATATATATATATACATATACACATATATATATATATATATACACATATATATATATATATGTATATATATGTATATATATATATGTATATGTATATATATATATGTGTATATGTATATATATATATATATATGTATATATATATATATATATGTATATATGTATATATATGTATGTATGTTTATGTATATATGTATACACACACACACATATGTATGTATGTATATACATGTGTGTGTGTGTGTGTGTGTGTGTGTGTGTGTGTGTGTGTGTGATATACACATACATACATATACATATACATAGATATATAAATACACACACACACACACACACACACACACACACACACACACACACACACACACACAAATATATATATATATATATATATATATATATATATATATATGAGTATAATTGGTAAATTTATCATGTAATTTACATTATATGAAAATGTTTCAAAACTAAGGAGGTTTGATTTTTAAAATTATCCATTCTTGGGAGAGGGGTTCCAACTAGATTAGTTTAGTATCAACTAGTGATAGTGACCTATGTAAAAATGGACTAAATTTAATGTATAGATATGCATGTGCAAGATAATTCATAGGTTCGAAATGGATATTGAGGTTATTATAGGTGTTTAATAATAAAATGAAAGGATCAACTCATAATATATCATTAAAATGTGTGATAATGCTAAATTAGGAACTTATATATGCACTTAAGTCATGCATGGTAAATTTGTGTCAAGATTATCATCATGAAATACCAATTACCATATTTTAGTATGTACAACTACCATTATGCTATAAAAGTTTAATTAAACTAGTTAAGAGTAAAATGAACTTAAGGAGAGCACTAAGGAAGTTCATTCATTTTAGTAGTACTATTGAAATAATTATTTGATTAGAATAAAAGCATAACATGATATTACTAGCTATATACCACCTAGTATAAGTGGTATCCATCATGATATAAAATTTAATAGTGATCCTCCTCCACCAAAATATAATGACCAACATCCTTAGATTGATTCGCATGCAATAGTTTACAAGGGTGGATTGAACATTGTTGATGAAATGAATAAAATCAAGGAAAACATTAAATTTTAGGAGCCTTCACAAATCACTAATATGTGGGAAATAATTATCAGATAATTTACTTAGAAAGCAACCCTAAACAAAAAAGAATAAAACATATACAAATGGGGATATTCATAAGAATAAAACTAAATTCCCACATTTTATTTTTAAATTTATAATCTTTGGAAAAATTGTGTATAATTTCATATTATATTTTGGTTCATTTGAAAATTCCATGCCTAAAATTATCTCTAAAAATATATGATTTAAACTTATCAAGTCTAATTAGATAGTTGTTTAGATATAAAAATTATATGTTTGAGTGGTAGGATGAATTTTAAATGTTCACATACAATTAGCTTGTAAACCCAAAGTCCAATAGTTCATATAATTTCATGTTGTAGAATACCCAAATCCTAGAACATGGTTCTTAGTTGTGACAGGTCTAAAATTCTCAATGGCTACATGTAAACTAAGTTTTACCACATGTAATTACCTTGGGGAGGATTATAAAATACAATTAGAGTCAATGTGGAACCTCATATGAAACACATGATAACATAAAACAATTTCAATAATGAAAAGGGTGAATGTATCCTCCACTAACATAGGTGTTTACACAATCATAATTTAGTCTAATGACAATAACAAATGAAATGATAAAAATACATAACCTACTACTTTCTTACTAAATTTAAACATAGATCACTTTAATCAAGGATAAGGTGTAATAATTGTATCAATATATCCCCATGCAAAATAATATCTTTTTTCATGTCATTTATAGTTTCATTGTACCAATAACCTTGCATAATATGAGGCCTAAAATTTAATTAATCCATAATTTCAAAATCAATATCTTTTTTCCTGTAATTTATAGTTTCATTGTACCAATAACCTTGCATAATATCAAGCCTAAAATTTACATTAAACCACAATGTCAAAGACCTAAAACTATTTTGATAGTTTGAGTTAGTCATCAATCAGGTCAAAAGTAAGATCCAATGAAAATTATCTTATTTGAGAAAATATAAATTTAGATGTTAGGTTTTTATAGAATCATATGATGCATTTAATATCACAAAAATTATAAAGGAGCATAATTAGATTGCATATTCCCTTGCAATGTTAGTCACCAATTTATTACCTCTAAATAATTCCAAATTTCATAAATTATAAATTGAGTTAATACACTACCATTTTACCTTAGACAATGTGGATAATTTCCAAGTGTTTGATTATTACCAATAAATTATTGAGTTCATGGGAAGTGTTGGTTTATTTGAGTCATATATGATCGATAAAAAAAATAGAGATAGAAATCAATGATGATAGAATAATGAAGTTGAAAGAAAATAATATCCCTAAAGTAATTTTCCCATTGAAAGGTTGTTTCACTTGGATACATATTGATAGATAAATAAAATCAAAATATACTGGCACAAATAAATTTTTATGAACTTAGGATTAATTGAACACCCTCAATATGTAAATATTCGCCTAGGTTTTTATAAATAAAAAAAGGAACAATTAAGATCCATTTTCTCACAATATAGAGACATAATTACTTTGTCATATAATGACCTAAAAAAAATTTATCCAAGTTTCATTACCCATACTATTATTATTAAGTAATGTAAAAAAACTTTTAGGAAAAGACAAAATCTACTTATTTATGTTCTCAAACCTTTCATTTACAAATCTAGAATCTACTCGTAGCTAAAATAATCTTTGCAATCAAACACTATACAATGGTCACCAATTTATTCTATTCTTTTAGAAATAATGATGAAATTAAATTGTTTATATTTTATAAATTTAAACAAATCATATGATAGCTAAAACAAATCACACAATAGTTATTGATCTAGTCATAAATCTCATGTTGAGATAAAACAAGCTAGGTGAATATAAAGGAATTTGGATGGTAAAAATACAATAATATAACATTGATATCAAATCAGACAAAATGGTAAGAGGTTATGGCATCATTCATCTGATTACTTAAGTTTACCCTAGAATCAAAATAATTCAATAAAATTAAACAAAGAATAATTTGAAGAATGGAATGATAATATTATTCACTTATTTTTTTATGGAATTTATCCTCCTAAATTGAATAAAGTATAGAGAAGAGCCTTGAGAATTAAAGAATCCCATTATATGTTCAGTAAATGAATCTCGTATTATAAGAATTATAAATCTATTTAACATAAATGTATGAGTAAGGAGGAATACAATGAAACTAGTAGTAATTTTCATGAAAATATGGGAAGTGATCAATGTTTTAGAAATTAAAAAAACCCACAAGACTCTTAAAGAGTTATTATTGTCCCAATATTTTTAAATATGTTCATAAACATGTAAAAACCTACCATGAGTGTTATAATTTTTCTAAAGTATAAAAACATTCATCCATGCCATTTCAATAAATAATCAAAGGTAGATGATTTACCCAATATGTATTATATTTTATTGTAGTTATCAATCCCAATTCCATAAAATTCAAATATTTGTTTATTAACAACCATATACCACTATACATGATGGACTAAGTTAGTTTACACAAAGAATATTACAATTAATATTATAATTTATTTTTTTGAGGAAAACATCATTACAAGGGTTGACATTCCTTTCTCTTTGGTTTGTGTTAATGGTTATGCATTTCAATTTTTAGAATTCATTAAATTGGTTATGATAACAAGATCAGCCTAAAGTTTTCTTCAAATTACTATTACTAATGGAATGGGGTGGATAAGTCCACAAATAAAAATATCATCAATGCTATACAAAATTATGTTATAAATATAGCAAGATACTAACATTTTATACTAAAATATGCATTATGGGCTAACATAATTGACATAAACAAGCATTTAAGAATTATCCATTTATGTTGGTATATGGAAAATATCTAATATTTTATATCACACTAATTATAGTTTAGGATCAAGATAGTTAGATTAGTTTTCCTTTATTTTTATTTCATGTTTGTTTTATTTTGTAGTTTAAATGTTTCTTTCAATGCTTTTAGATTGATTTGTTTTAATTAGAATAGTTTTTTATTAATAGATTAATTAATTGAGTACTATTTATTGTAAAAAATAGATAAACTATGAATATAATCCACATAATTTCTAGTATTCCCTTAGGATCCATCACATTATATTTGTTGAAATAATTGGATTCACTATGAAAGTGTGGAAACTAAGAAAATTGGTAATATTCTAAGTAAATTATCTATATATGTTTTAATTATTTTATTATTCATAAATTATTGAAACCCTATTTTATAATTTTTAAATGAATTGAGAGTAATATCTATATTCAAAAGGAATCAATACTATATTTTATTACAATAGAAATTGTCTTGGGATATGAAAATAGGAAAAAAATAGATTATTTATAAATTAACTTTTTTAGAATATCCTTATTCTTTAACTATATTAGTTCCCATTCTTTTTAAAAATAATAAATAAAATATAAAAAATTAAATGGATAATATTATTAATTTAAATTTTAAAAATATAATAAAATGGTGATACAAGCAACCTCCATTGGGGCTATAGTCACCTAGATAGAAATGGAGCAAGGTTTAGAGTGGGTCAAGAGGAAACTCTATCATGGATATGTATGTTTGACTATCATGATATAAATGCCAAATCCATCCCCTCCTAAACCATTACCAAATAACAAATAATAATATCAATAAAGGACTATTTAATATAATTTGGATTTATCAACAGTCCAAATTTTTGAAAACTATTAGAAATAAATTGGATTGTATCAAGATTAAATTGGACTGTATCAACATTAAGTTAGACTTATTAAAAATAAATCACATCTATCTAATGTATTTGTGATAATTCCAAATTATTTAAAATGATTATAAATAATTAGTAGTAAAAAACTATCATAAATAAATTAGACTTCATCAAGAATTACTTAGACTTACTACAAATAAATCACATCTATATCATATATTTTCAATGTGTCCAGAGTATGCAGCCGTTTAAAATGGTTCATAGACCATGAATTTATAGATAACAAGACTTGGTAGATTATTTATTAAGGAAAAATAATTCATACATCAATCATTGCTTGAGTGATATGTGATTTAAAATAGCTGGGATGATTAGGATACCATGTGTCATCGGTTGATTAGAACGTGAACTATCTATTTAATCTAATTTAGGTTATGTCCTCATGACCATCAAATTTTATTTCATATTTGTGTACCTTTCATGTGTCAATCATGGTTTTATAATATTATATTAATAATATAATCTCTCACATAGTTGAGTTATTGAGATTATGACATGTGTTACAATCTTGCGTGCTTGTATTATTTGAGACTTTTGTTTGGACTGGTCATCCTTCCACACAACAAAGTTACTGAGATTGTGCCACATGGTACAATATTAGGTGATCATTCAAAGTGTAATTTGACAAAATAAAAATATGAATAACATTTTTTGATGCATAAATGCTGAATAATAAATCTTGACGCACAAGTGGGACATTCCTAGGTGTAAACCCCAAAGGCCTTTTTACATATAAAGAATGATAAAGTGTATTTTGTAAAAAAATAAAATCTGAAGTGTAAATTACTAGATGTGAAAATTATGAAGACCATTTGCCAAAGAGCATTTTGAAGGATGCAAAAATATGAAGTGGACATTCCAACAGTCAATTGCTATTAAATAATTGCACAGTTACCAAAATATTGAATTATCATAGTAGAAAATATAAAGCTGAAATTCCAAAGTGTATTTTTCAAGACCCAAAATGTGAAGTGACACTATATATAAATATAAATAAATAAAATAATAAAACACTATAAATTCTCAAAAATTGGACTAAATTTAGTGAGAAAAACATTCATATTTCTCATTCTAAAAATAAGGAAACACCATTTCAAATTTCTCAATCCTTTTATCACTATTTTTGTTAGTGCCTAGTGGTACGATGCATTCAAATGGTCTTTTACAATGCCTTTCAAAAAATTAGTTAGAAAAAGTGTATGACCTCTCAAATTTTTGTTTGGTTTCCAAGTGTAGTTGATATCATCTATGAGTATGGATGATTTATATGTGTAAGTTGGGTTTGGATTCCATTTTTTGTCCAAGCAGTCTAAATAAATTTCTGCTTCTTCTACATCTTTTTTCCCTACATGAACTATGATGAACTAATCTACATTGACCCTTCATTTTATATCCCCATTTATTTTTAGTATCTCAATATTGATCTTAGCTCTAAAAACCCATACTATGTAGTTGACTTCTGTATAATTTTTAGGTCTAAGAAATATCATATCTCTGATTTGCACATCTTGAGTTGGATCAAATGCATTTTTTATTCTCTTTCTTCTTGGACCAACATGTGTATCTATAGATGCCACTCCAAAACCAAGGGTCTTATCATGAACCATTTTATGTATATATCTATGTAGGGGTATGTCATGGAAATTTATAGTCCAAAAATCTCTTGTACACTCAACTTCATAAGGGAACATGTCTTCTTTCATTATGCCATGGATGTTTTGGAAGTAATATGCTAGATCCTTCCACTTACTATTTCCTACCAAACCAAATTCATTAAATTATTGTACATACTTATTCAAGTTATATTTAATTTATTTTTCACTCTTTTTTCTACTTCTATTTGATTCTTTTGCAACAATGTAATCTTTATAAATTTCTCTATTTCTCAAGTCTTTAAAATATATTTTTGTTAGATTACCTTCTGAAACATTTGTCTCACCATTTTATTTTATTACCCATAATGTAATAAGGGGGGGGGACCAATTTATATCTCTTATAGAGTTTTTACAATGCATAATGGGTTGACCTTATTCCATGCATAGAATAAATTATTAACCTTTTGTCAAGCCTACTATTTCATTTATTCCTTTCAACTGGTAACTATTAACATACTCTTTGAAATCCACTACCTCTTTAATCAAATATGGCATGAATTTTATTTTATTTTCACATGTCCTATAAGTTTCCATCATCTCTAACACACTCCATACATCTTTCCTCTTTATCCATTCAGACATGTTTCCAAATGTGTCATCGATGTCCTCATGGGTATGTCTTACAAGGAGAAATCTATCCTTAACATTGAATAAAACACCTTTGTATATAAGGAAAGATAAATATTAAAACATATACCTATACAAAAAACATTATTTTATGAATTTATAAATGTAACATTAGTTTCGTATAAGGTTAGACATTTTAAAAACAAAATTATGGATGGAAGTACCTATTCTTACTATCCCCACAATAGTTGTCTAGTTGAAGGTATAGCATGGAAGGAAGTTTCTTGAAGTCACTAATTGATTGTGCTTCTTCTCTATATTTATTGAAATGAGGGTATAAGTTGTTAAAAAAAAGTGCATCATATAATAGATATTTTGAAGTTGTAGGTTTATATAATAAAGATCCATAATTATTTGGTACTATTGTTTCCATATCCCTAAAGCACTTGCTCAATGAGGTGATAGTAAATTTAGACCTTCTAAGAATGTATGATAAAAAAATGCCCATATCTTCTTACACCATGTCAATGTGTTATAATATCTACCATTGACAAATCTAATACTCTATTGATAATTGATTTACTTTTTATCACTATCCTTGGCACAAATTTTTTTGATGTTCTACCTTATCATGAATGAAAATGAGGTATTTTTTAGGTTATTGCTCTAACATTTGTTTATGTGTGTAAAACACTTATCTTGAAAAAAGTATTTGATTTGGGTGCATCATGAATTATTGATCAATATGTTCTTCTTTATCTCTAGAGAGGGACCCCAAGCATTTTTGTTGAGTTAATAAGATTCATGTTTTTCACCTAGAAAATTCATAAAATGTGGTAATGGTCACATCATGAAAGTTTCATTATTTCTCCACATGTTATTGAATTTTGGCTGGGAAAATATTGGCTCATAAAATAGGTGGAGGAACCATATTTGTTAATTGTGTATTGATGTGGCTCATAACTTCTTAAGTGAAAGATGCCAAAAAATGTCAATGATTTTATTGTGAGCTATTTATATTTACCTAGCATGTTAGTCATGGAAAAACATCTATAAAATCATCCATTAATTGGTCCAACAAATATTTAGCTACCATTGTCTTCTTATGTGTCTTTTTCTTAAATATCCCTACATGAAATGCATTTTGTTCCCCATTTGTGTGACAATTTTGAATGTCAAAAAAGCTACTCATCTCTTCAATCCATATATTTTAAGCCATCAGATTCCAAATAGATCTATATACCTTGAAAGCTAAGGCTAGTTTTGCTTTTATTATTCTTATATAAACCAACAAAAAAGGCATCTAAGACATGTTTCCTCCTATCTATTATGGTGGACTCAAGTAACTTTATCTTTGAATATTTTAGAATATAAAATGACAATCCCTGACTAAAAACATTTTTTGGTGCAACATTTATCTGCATACATTGTTGAAGTCTCATGATCTATGATTTCATCAAACTCCACTTGGCTGAGTGAAGTGTTTGGCTGACTTCTTTTTTGGATTGAGTATTTTTAGGCATGAGCTAATTTTTTTGGATGCCTTTATGCTACAGATGTTAGGCAAGGAGTGACTTAATTATCCACTACATCCATAAAATTTCTAATTTCTTTCTCCTTTGGTGTCATGTATGGTAAATTGATTTCTCTACAAGTCTTAGTGTCCACTATTTTGTTATAAGGCCATTTAATAATAGATGTTTTAGTTACCTCTATACTGCAAGTCTCACAATGTTGTATAACATGCCTTATGTAAATTCCCAATTCATTTTCTAACATTGTGACATGAACGCAACCAAAAATCTCCCCTAGTTTTGCAAATCCAACAAAACCAAAAGCAATTTTTTCATCATTTGCAAGAGCTATACATTTGTGTAATAAATATACCCTTCTACCAAGAAAAGTTTTTCTTAGGCTTAAAAATGTGGTAGGATCATCGATATATTGAAAAAATGAATCCAAGCAAGGGTTTTCTTGTTTTAATGATTGTATATGCAGAACTGAACTCAAATTATTTTGTATTTATTCCATGCCATTGTCTATACAAAACTTATCTCTAACATGTTGCATCATTCTTGCATTCCATATAGTAAAAAATATCAACTACATCCCCCAAATTATCCATAAAATATTCAAGAAATGGAATTGGTAGAGTCAAATCAAAAGCTTTAGTCACATTAAATAAGAACTCTCTTATTTCTTGAAGAGAAATGTGATGACATGTGTCTTCAGTGGAAGGGACCAAGACTTCAAATTTGTATCCATGCTCACTTGTGAACTCAGTCATTGTGAGTCCACAATGAACCCAAGTATTGGATTCAAGTTTGTGACCATGTTATTTATTTTCTCCCAAGAAGATACATATAATTGTTAGACCATGGGGACTAAAATAGGTTAAATTTTATGGTAACCCCTACCTTTCAAGACTTTTTTTATGATGTTTTTAAAATCCATGTGTTAATAAAGTGGCAGTGATAATATAGGTATGGTAAAAAGATTGCTACAGTTATACAAGACCATTAATGACATGGAGTTTTTAAAGATTGCATCTTGTTCATGGTAGATTGAGTTGGGATTAATGACATGATTTCCAACATACACTATGGGGTAATTTAAATATTTGTGAGACAAAAAAGGTCACCATCAAAGCCAAAATATTAAATATGAGGAAGAGTGCTCGTGTGTAGGTAGTTAGTACATATAAATAGGTTAGTAAGAGTAAAGTGGATGAAAAAATATGTAAAAAAATGGGAGAGCTAATGAAAAAACATTACAAAATTTGGTGAGAAAGAGTATTCTACTATTTTCTCTCAATAGACTCCCATGTAGAAAAATGAGACCTAGATTTTGGTAGAATAAAGTAATCAAATAGTGTAGATTATAGGTTTAGTCATGGATAGGATCAATTTACTAATCCTACTTATAGATGCAGACAAGACTGAAATAAGGATTAGGATAGATCTTGAACAAACTAAATTTAATGACTCATATCCCTTCAAATTTGTGGAAACAATCAAAGCTACTCTCTTTGCCCTGTCAACACAATTAGGTACACAAGTAGGAGCTATTGTATTTCAACATCTACTTCAAGGTTTTGAGGTAGAGAGGCTAATCAAGTTACCTATAGTTGAGAAATTAGATGAGGTAATGTATACTTTGTTAAGGAGATACAACTAAGGTGCTATTCACTTGTCTAGAGATATCACTATTTGGATCAATGCATAGACCATGGTGAGAGCCATATGCCTCCTAAATCATGGAAAATCCTTATTACCATACAAGTCTACCACATTGCTAATACATATAGATGTTGAAGTTTCTCACTAACTCAAGTATAAGAATCCCAATTAAATACATTAAAGATGTTGTAATGCGTATTCTAGTAGAGTGTATTACAAAGAGGTTTTGGTAGATAATGAAACAAGTTAAGTAGGCAATAAAAGGAGTAATTTACATTGTGTTTCAGATGATACACATGAATGAGAACTTTAATTTCCATAAGTTTCTTGCATCTAATCTTAACACTAATATCAAAAAGTTACTTTTAGGTAGCTTGTAAAATTTACAATATTAATTTTTGGTTTTGTTGTTAATCTTCACCCAATATAAGTCCCTGGTAGGCAAATTTAATGTTACTATAAACTTTTGGCCTACTACTACCCTTGTAGGCATCACTTAGACTAAGATAGGGTAATATTATGAGCAACTAGGGAAGTTTAACACATGGTCACTTGAAGCTCTAGCTTTTATCATGTTGTACCCTCAAATTCCATAGGATGTCATTCAATATTTGGGTAAAAATGCATCGATAACCAATTTGGACAATGGTATTCAAATCAAGGTGCATGAGTGCCATGCTAACTATGACTCCAATACCATTTTTCATCATAATGGTTAAATCACAACCCAAAGTATGGAAGTATAGATCCTTCATTACACAAAAATTCTATAAAGATCAAGAACAACCACATACAACTATACAACCATGGGCCTCACCCTGATAGTCTACAACTACTCTATAATAAGAAAAATTCAAACATAAGGGACTTATATTGAGAGACTCACCACCACTAGAAAAAAAGAGATCAAGGCAAATCAAGTCTTGGTTGGCAAAACCACATTAATAAAAAATATCTTGTGAGTATGATCTCACAATTTTTTGGGTTGATGAATAATTTCTTTAATGCATAATCGAAGACATTGATCAAAAGGTCTGCGATAAGGAGGATAAGGAGTTATTTTTATGGAAAGTAGTGCACACTTGCCAAGTTTAAAATAAGGTTAGCAGTGACTATTTGGTCTACATTACATAACCCCCTCACTCTATTATTATGGATACTATAGGTCATGAAGAAGCTCAACATGAACTTGTGGAAAAAAAATTCCAAAAATATCCAATAATTGGTTCATCATCTACATATTTTGTAGATATAATAAAAAAAGGATCCTGGTATGGCCATTGATGTATAAAAAAAGTAGTCATCATCAAGATAGGCCTTTAACTACCATACTTGAACATTTTGTATCTTTTAGAGAGACATCCATAATAATTAGTGCCCATAAGGATACATGTTTCATGGTTATCAAATTCATATCTTTGGAGCACTCACAATCTGATATGGATATAGATGATGGATGTATAATGGAGGGATCCCTAGATACCACTTTCTAAATGACATCAACTATACATGATTTCACTTACATGGAGATGTATTTTGATGTTTCACAACTACCATTATCTAATGAAATTGAAGGAGTAGACACATTCTAAAAATCCATTGTCCAAAAGTCTTTGGACTTGGAACATATTATTTTTTGGTTATACAAGGAGGAATAAATATCACAAAATAAAATTATTGAGTCTAGGTGACTCATAAATGCCTCTTTTCCTACTATATTTATCCAACTCCTTGGTGATCAAGTAATATCCAAGGATAAATAATTCAATACTTTACTAACTTAGCTAACAAAGGATTGGGTGAGGGCACATAAATTGCACACCCAAGGGTAGACTATCTATGTTGAGACAAAAGGCATTTATGAACTTATAGAAGAATATGTATAGGTCTTGGATACTGTTATGCATCAGGCTAAGTAGATTTCATAAGGAATGCTTGATTGGAGGTAGCACCTCGACAAATCCTTAGATTTTGCTAAACCAAAGTTTATAATAGCATATAAAGCTAAAGTTGTATTGAATGATCGAATGGCTACTATGGAAAGAATGAATGATGCATTATAATAGTTTTTAGAATATAAGGATACCATGATGAAGAATATCTAGGTCTATCATAATGAGATAATGTACAAAAAATTTATGGTAATTTAATCCAAAAGGACTATAGATAGGTTGGATGATATTATGTCAGATATCCACTTAAGTTGTCAAATGATAGAGCCTTCCTTATCATCATAAAAGAAGTAGATTTACATAATTTGATGGTCATGTAGATTCCACTATGTGTTTTTCTTGCCATGGTGTAATAAGTACTTGATAATTATAAAACTCTCAAGCATGAAATTTCATAGGTTGAATCAGCTATTGCACATATCATAGATGAACCTAAGTTAATTCCACCATAAGAGCTCTAAGAAATTTTGTAGAAGAGAAATATAGATATAAAGGTGTAGGCTAGGTAGCCACAACCTAGCTATCTAAGAAAGTGTTGGATGTAGAATAGGACCTCATATTTTTTCTTCAGACAAAATAATAGTTTAAGTTTAAGAAATTGTTGGATGTAGAGTAGGGCCTCAAAAAACTATAAGTGTATAATTGATGGACACATGTGCATAGGGTACAATTTTATCATCTATATGATCATTTGGATGTCTTTAGCCTTGTTATCCAAGTGACACATATAAGAGTGCCATGAATCTTTTCTTTTTATGTCAGCAAGATTCTAATGTGATATTGTTTTGATTTATCATAGAGATTAATGGACTAGCTCTGCTATTGTTTTCCCAAGATTCTTTTACTTATGCATAGTGCACATTGTTTACTCTATTTTGTTTTATCTTGTATTATGTTATTTATGATCCAAAATTATTAACACAATATTAGTTTATCTTTATATTTGATATGGTGTATAATATTAAAGATTTTGTAAATTCACTCATGCTATTATGATTTTTTTTATTCTTACTGTGCAAGATATATCTCTAAATTTCATATTCTAGTGAATTTATAAGAAAAACTTCTAACATTCCTTCAACATGCACATGATTGGAATTTTATTTTAAGGTTTCTATAAGGAGATACCTTGAAGGAATTTTAAGAAATTTTGAGTGTAGCCTAATTCATGTTTTTAAGGTATAAGGTATCTCATAGGAGAGCCTTTCAAACATGTGTTTGTAGTACTTTCAATGGGTATCCTAGTAGATACCTTGAAAATGCACATGATTGGAATTATCTTTCAAGATATCTCTTATAAGATACTTTTGTGTACCTTGTAATACCTTAGATGGTTCCTTTATAAATAAAGGTATCTCTTAGGAGATACTTTTAAGGTAGCCATGAAGGTACTACAATAACCTTTAATGTATATTGTTGGGGATACATAGATAGTTAGTTTCCCTTTTGTTTGCATATTTTTCTTTCTTTTTTATTTATTTTCCCTTTTGTTATTTTTGTTTCCCAAAGAAAGTGTTGGTGGTACAAGTTGTTTCTATTATGTTCCAAGTGTCCCTACCTTGGTCCTCCTTAACTTTAAAATATTTATTGATAGATAATTATCCACCCCACTCCCCTTGTAATTAATGTCTAGGTGCTCCATATTACATGATCCCCCTTAAGGATCATTAAAAATCACTTATGAGATATTCCTCATGTGTGTGTGTCACCTTTAGCATTTATGGGAAAACAATTTCAAAAAAATATGATGTGATGATCATATTTATTGATCATTTATCTCATAAACTATTTCATCAGACTTTTTATTTTGGCCACTTTCTCCAAAAGAAATTTGATTGTCTTTAAGAATTTTTTCTATAGGCTATTGTTTTGGGAAATTATTATTTATTTCAAATAAATGTGTATTTTAAGTATTCTACCATCCTATGTATCAAATATCCCTATCTACCATATTCAAAGAGAATTATGAGTAAAACATCAACCATGCTAGAGCCAAATTGATTGCATAACATAAATACCACATATAAGAACACTACAAGAAACATAGGGCATATACATTAGAATTGTGTCTTCATCTAGGATATTTAGAGGGGAAAATCCACCATCTCCTTATTAAATTAAATATTCTATAGAGTTCATGGACATAGTTTTTGATGTCACTATATTTAAGGATATGTAGAATAATAATTTAGAATAATGGGATGTCATTGATTCAGTGGATGTATTTTCATTAAGAGATGATATGAAACTTATATAAAGATAATTCATCAAGGAAATGCTAGCTTTTAAATGCTAAAGGTTACATTTTATTACCACTAAACTAGAGGTGATGCCATGCATCAACCTTATATAAAATTTCTTTTTCTCAGTACGGATATCATAGAATGCTTTCCTTCATCACTCCAAAAATAAAATGGTTATTGTGTGCATCTAGAGACATGAATTACAAAGGTATTTATCTTTGTACAACTTTATGTCTATTTTGAAAAACATACATTGGTACACTTTAGTGAAAAAATATCAATCGAGATGACACTCTCTTCATGGTTTCTCCTAGACTAAACCATTACATGGAAGGGGAAGAAATCGAAGGGAGTGGTTCTTATTTCCAAATTAATAATGGGAATATGCATTGGCATGGCACTCCTCAATAAACTATATGGTCTAAGTATCCATTTTGTCAATTTAGATTGGGTGCCATTATTGCATATGATGCTCACTCATGATATTGCATAAACCCTATGCGAGATAATCATATTCCAACTTAGAGAGAAGAAAATCAACAAGGATACTATATATGATGTCTTATTTACTTAAATTAGTCATAGGACCCTATGATATAGACCTTGGATAATTTTAGAGTCTAGCCTTAGACTATGAGAAGAACAAAATCTATGACCGTTATAAATTTATGCATATATATATAACTATACCAAAAATATGGTTAGGATATCTAAAGAAATATACGCATAAGCTTTTCAAGCTATTCATGGCTCACCCATGCCCAAGATCAAGAAAAATATTGTAAAGAACTTAGCAGGTAAAGGGAATTATCTCCTCTACCCAAATTTCATAGTAATCATGATTTGGGTGAACAAAGTTAATCATTTATGTCTTCAAAAGTTTGTACTAGATAAGCTAGTTGAATAGGAAATCACCTTTCAACTATGGTGGAGTACTGAGGAGGACCTATCAAAGTAGAAGAAAGCCTTGTATTTTGGCCACTTTATAACAATTGGTAGAATGGTTTATACCATGAGGAAGCATTTTGCAGAGGTGGGTGGAAAGTGTAAGAGTTATCCTTTTCTCATGATTCCACATAGAGATTGAGATCCACATGGGAAGATTAAAAATCACATACAGTGATTCAACATCCCTTATAGCCATTTTCCATATACATATGATTATTTTTTTCTTAATGTAAAGTCTAATGAGGATTTTTTGTAGAGAGATAGGGTCATTAGACTAAAGGAAGATAATTTGTCAATGATCCAAGATAACCCCACAATCACTTATAGAGAATTAGCTATCAGGAAGGATCTATACAAGGAATGGGACCATTCTAACTTTTAGAGAGGACAGTCTAAGGAGCAATCCAAATACCAAGTAGGTTTCTCCTCCAAAAGAATACCTTTGAAATTGAAGCTCAAATCCATGAAGAGAGAGCTTGGGTTACTTGAACCAAGAAAAATTAAGGGATCATATGTAGGATATCCCATCATTTTGGATTATAATGAAGAAGAATGAACATAAGAACAACTAGTTTTGAGCACAATTTAAGTATTTATTTCTATGCATCATGTATAGATTACTTAATATATTGGGATAATAACATCAAAAGTAGTGGAATTAACATCAAAAGGCCCCTACACATTACTAAATACCCCACTAGTTTATACAAGGAAGCTAAGGACTCTTATAAGTAGTCCTACACTATAAACATCATAAGGCTTGCCTACTACATTATAATAGGAAGAGAGGGTGATAATCAAATGCATTGAGGATGATTATGATGAAGAATTAGAGTTATAATTAAATATGGCCATAAGGTTATAGATAGGGCCCATATCACCAAATTATCTAGATACTCATCCTTTTATAAGTTTTACTTTGTCTTTTATATCCATTTTTGGCCATGTTTCAATTTCTTTTATGCTAGGATCACCCAGGGTAGAAGTACTTAATTCCAAATTCATTACTACCAATAAAATTGATCCACTCCCCACTTCCATTACTACCTCCATCCCACCCACCATTCCAATCCCCTATATCACTACTATCACTTCTATTATTATAATCTTAAATAAAAAGGTGTCTATGAGGTGTTGACTGCATTATCCACCTCGTAAATCCATGTCCAATCCACATAGATTTTTATTCCCATACCTTACACCACCTCATCCTAAGATAATAGCTTGACAAGTTCCATTAAGGGAAGCAAGAAAAAGCCATAATTAATTATAATACATCCACTCACTTAATTTAGAGGAGTGGATTCATCCAAAATCATTTGGCCTTCCCTACCTGATATCCTTGTCAATGCCTAGAAGAAATAACTAGCTTAAGAGGAGACTAAGGTAGAGGTTGTGGTTACAACTTTTGATGCATCATAATTAGACATCCCTCCATGGGAGATGGATTTAAGAAGTAAGGCATCTCAAATTCCTAGCTTCAAGATCATCGATCTTCCCTCTATTTTTATTCTATTAAATCTACCATATAATAGTATATAGATGTTGAGAAAAAGGAAGGTGGAGGAGGATAAAGGTACCAAAATCATCCTTAAAGAAAGGAATGAAGTTTTCTCCCTCACTAAGAGGAAAAACATAAAATTAGGAGAGTCCACATACATTGAAAATCTAGCAAACATCATCTAGGCTCATAAGGATGTTGTTGTGGCTATCCATGAGGGCACAAAAATGGATAGATAGGAGCTAGAGGCCTAATTTGATAAATTGAAGAAGGAAAAAATAGTTCACATTCCTACGCATATATAAATATAAGTCCATGAGGTAGCCTCTAGATGCTATAATTTATTAGAATCAATGGAGTTTATTAAGTCATAAATGACCCCCCATGTGAATAACACCAATCAATTGTATAATACTTTAATAGAGCATAGTTACAAATTGAAAATGCTTATGGCATACATAGGTAACAAGTTATATAGTCATATAGATTTAATGATAACATTGTAGGTATCCAATTCCTTAAATTTTGTAATCATAAGGTAGGAGGAGGCTAAGAAATGGTTTTAGTTAGTTAGGGCCTTGATCCTTAAGTACCAAGGTCATGAGGTACAACTTCTCTAGATCTTGCATGATTGAATTCATCCAAGGTAAAAGACTCCACAAGATTACTAATCAATAGGATCAATTTTGATCAAATTTTAAAATAAGCAATGGATAAATTCAAATTAAGTGTCCATGACTTAATGTTTGAGAAGATAGAGGTAGAGTTATGTGCTGCCAAGAAAAATGTTACTGAAGTCTAGATATTCAAGAATAGCTTTCAGTTGACCAAAGGAAAACATGTAAGATTCCTTGCATAGGCCAATAGGATTCATTGACCACCACTATTGGATTTGAATATTATTTGAGTAGAATGATGTAGCACATAAGGTATATCAAGATAATGAGGCTAAGAATAAACAAGCTAGTGAGGCTTCAACATCCACAACTTTTGTTGCTACCACCTTAATTGGCATGACAACCAAAGTACATGAAATGGTTTATACAATGTAGCTTTAAGGCTAAGATTTTGTGTATGTATGAATTTTTAATGGTAGATATTTATAGTTTGAGCCTGTTTTATTGTAGAATTAACTTTATATTTTGTACACATGCACATGTTGCATAGTTTTAAAAAGTTAATTTATTTAATTGATAACTACAGTTTGTCTCTTATATGGTTTTAGACCATAGTTAGAATTACATGTTCTAACTACTTCATGTAATCACTTTGCATGAACTGAGAGGATGAGGTGACCCCTTCTCTAAGTCTATATATATAGTTGTAACCCAACTTAGATTTTTGTCAAAGATTTTTTAATATAATATTAACATAAATTTTGATCATTAGCCAAGTGTTTTAGTATTTATTTCCAATTTATATGTAATTAATTATTATTTCCTTGGTTTTGTGTTTCAATATTCTTTAGTGTATAGTAGCTATGAATAAAATCTCGACTATTTTTATTGATATGTTAATCTTTATATGTGCAACATCTATTGAAATATTAGTAAATGTGTTGATTAATATAGTCGAGTTTAAGTTGATTCACATTTCTAGATCTATACTAGTGCTTTCATTGGTGTAGTTTTCTATGTGTTGTAATAGTTGCATTAGATAGTTCACAAGCCTAACCCAAGTTTTTGAAAATTATAGCTATATTATTATATTTTTATCTTTGGGGTTTTTGTTCAAATATTTTGTCTAACAAATTTTTGTCTTCAAAATTATTATTCATGACTTTGGGTCTTTAGATTTTTTTTGGAGTTCTTGCATTAGACATTTTATGGGAACAAATTTTGAGTGACTTGTGTAAACAAGAGTGGATTTCCCCTTCAAGGTATGTCCTAGGAGATACATTTCAAATATGTAAAAGAGTGGATTTATCCTTCACATAATTATTACAACTTTCCTTTACACGTAAGGCACTATTGGATGCCTTAGATGAACCAGTCTAGGATATGAAAGGGCACATCAAATAGCAAATAATAACACAAAATTAATTTAACATTTCAACCATATAATCAAATAGCATAAGCACATATACAAATTTAGAACAAATAAATTGAAGTAAATGAAATAAATTTAACTAATTTTTCATAGGCACAAATTCAAATTTGATAAAAGCCTTTATTTAGATTTTACATAGAACCAAATATAAATTTGCCATATACTTAGTTAAATTTTTTTGATAATGCTTGGTGGTGTTAATTAACATGACAAAAACTTGGTCTAATGATCCATGCTTAGTCCATTTTATGTCCAAGACCCCCCTTCATCCTTTTTATTATTCATGTGATCTAATCTTAATCTAAACACAAAGTCCTTTTGTTATATTTACAACTATTAGGTTTTATATTTTATATTTTATCTTTTTTGGGATTTTGATCAATAATTTCTTTGGGACTTATGAAAATTTTTATTTTTTAGACATTTTGTTCGCAGCATCTTTCCCACAATAAATTATTTGATACATTTTCCCCATAGCAATTTTTCCAAAAGTAATGCCCAAGATTTTTTAAAGTACCCAAAAGACCCTTTGACCTTTTATCCTATGAAATTTTATATTTTAAAATTACCCTTCAAACTTTTATCATTAGACATTTTGTCCTACACAGAAATCCTAAAACAATTCCTTGCAACACTCTTCCTAATACAATTTTGTCGAAACAATGATGTGGGCCCTTTCTTTGATGATAAGTACCTTTTAAACCTTTTTAAAGTGCCCTTAAGATTTGAAAGTTCCCTTTAGACCTTTATAAAGTTCCATTTGGACCTTTTAAAATTTCCATTTGGACCTATTTTTAAATTACCCTTCAAACCTTTTGAAAGTGCCCTTTGGACCTTTTGAAAGTACCCTTCGAGCTTTTTGTCATCACCACTTTGGAATATGAAATAATTTGTCCAAGATAATTTCCATAACACATTGATTTCATCATAATTTATTTATTCCATGATAATTTTATCATTTTTAAAATAATTAAATTCATGGCATCCAACTACATTATTTCCCAATGGACCTGGGCCTTTGTGCCTCTATATTTATGTTCAGTGTTCGATCGTCATTACCAAGTGTCTATCTTTATGTAGGCTAGTACTTAAATTATTTGTGACTTAAATATGTTTCATTTCTAATATTCACTCCTTTTATGTCACTTGGTGTAAGCTTTTATATGTTTCTGAGCCTTAAATTTAATATTTCCTATTGTTTGTAAGAACCAATCTCATGCATTGCCAAGCGACATTTTCTAATTTGGACATCATCCATGCCTATTTTAGTTGTACATTATTCCAAAATATAATTTTGATTAATTTACATGTTTTTATATGATCATGTTTTTTCCCCTTACAATGTTGGTATGAATTGTTGCTTGTGTTTCTATATTGCAGGTTTAATGGAAATTTATTTGGAAATGAACATACTTGGGTTATTTCAAAGGTATCTCCTAGGAAATACCTCTAAAGGCCCTATAATACCTTTCATGTTAATTTAATAGGTCACTTCAAAGTATTTGATATGACCATGACAAATTTTTATTTGTAAAGAACCCTAATGCACATGATTGGAATTTTCTTTCGAGCTATCTCTTGGGAGATACCTTGAACATGCATATGATTGGAATTGTCTTTCAAGGTATCTACTAGGATATACCATGAAGGGAATTGGAATAACTTAAATTTTTATTTAAGAGGTCCTTGTAAATGATTTTATATAACCATGACAACTTTTTCTTTGGCAAGAATCATGATGCACACTATTGGGATTTCCTTTCAAGATATCTTTTAGGAGATACCTTAAACATGCACATGATTTGGAATTTTATTTCAAGGTATCTCCCTTAAATGGTTTTGGAATACCTTCCATGTTAATTTCAAATGTCATTTCAAAGGATTTAATATAACCATGTCACCATTTTATTTTCTAAGAACCCTAATGCACATGATTAGAATTTTCTTTCGAGGTATCTCCTAGGAGATACCTTGAACATGCACATAATAGGAATTTTATTTCAAGGTATCTCCTAGGGTAAAAAATGAAGGCCCTTGTAATACCTTCCATTTTGATTTCAAATGTCTTTGTAAATTATCTTATATAACCATGATATATTTTTATTTGGGAAGAACCCTAATGCACACTATTGGAATTATCTTTCGAGATATCTCCTAGGAGATACCTTGAACATGCACATGATTATAATTTTATTACAAGGTATCTCATAGGAGATACCTCATAGGTTCTTAGAATACATTTTTTTTAATTAAAATTATCCTTATAAGGTATTTGATATAACCATGACACCTTTTTATTTCATAATAACCTTGATGCACATGATTAGAATTTTCTTTTGAGCTATCTCCTAGGAGATACCTTGAACATGCACCTAATTTGAATTTTATTTCCAGGTATCTCCTAGGAGATACATCTAATGCAATTCAAATACATTCTATGTTAATTTAAAATGTCTTTGTAAAGGATTTGATATAACCATGGAAACATTTTATTTAGCAAAAACCTTGTTGCACAATATTGGAATTTTATTTTGAGATATCTCTTAGGAGATATCTTGAACATGAACATGATTATAATTTTATTTTAATGTATCTCCTAGGATATACATCAAAGGGCATTTTTTAATACCTTCCATGTTCATTTCAAAGGTCCTTGCAAGGGATTTAATATAATCATGGTACTTTTATATTTGGCAAGAACCCTAATGCCAACTTTGATTTCCTATAAGAATGATGCATGACACTCTAACAACCAACCAAAATAATAGTTAATTACCAAAGATAATTCCATGAATATAAATATTCCACATGGTAAGTTTCTTTATCAAACATGATGTACTTTCCTTTTGAATATAAACATTTCTTAGCATCTTCTAACTAAACCTTGAGATCATTGATAAATTTCTCATCCTTTTTGGCATATTTATTCAAAATACATATCTAATATTCAAGTTCCTTTATTACAGCCTTCCACTATTGATTCTTTTTCTTCAAATATTTATCCATATTTATACCTATTCAGAATCTCCTTCAAGCTGCTAAGCTTCCTCTAAAGAACCCACTCTGTTACCGATTATTAGAGGTGCAATCACTGAGAGGGGTGGGGTGAGTCACTGAGCCAAGATAATCTAGATTAAATTTATAAACTCTTTCAAACACTTAATTAAATATCACAATCATTCATGAATCATACATGTCATTCATAATAGTGAAAAAGAGAGATAATGTAGGATCAAGCACATAAAGTTAGTTATACGTGGGAAACCCTTTTGGGGAATAAAAACCATTGGAACCCATAACTCTACTACTATCCTATAATAAAAAAACTAATTTATACTAGGTACAACTAATCAAGGAACTACCATCCCTTATTTAGTGAGAATATAATCCCATAAGGTGTTACTACACCTGTCTAACTGAGCAACCATAATAATTTAACTTTTATCAAGTTTCACCTTATAAAGAGGAAATAACCACCTTTGATGTTGACCAACCACAACAACACCTATGAATAAATATACCTTTAAACTAATGTCTTCAACACCTGATGATGTAACTATGACTATCACTCTTCACCTTTAGTAATAACTCTATCACCCAACACACCCTATTGGCCAAAAAACATTATATATTTAAACCAACACATAAAAATCAATTAGAACACATTACATATCCCAAAAAACCCCACTCTTCAACACTACACACTTAATGCATCCAAAGACACCTTTTTGATCACTCTTCAATCTATAGTAAAAACTCTATCACCACATTAACAACATGACCAAATGGTCATACACAGTCCACACATTGATCTACCTCTCATATCAACCACTAAGGTCACTCAGACATCAAAAATCCTTCTCTCACACATAATTCTTCCAAACCATCATTTTGGATGAACATATAACTCTTCGCTCATCCTCAACCTATAAGAGCACTATTCTGAGATCAAATGATCATAATCACCTTTGCTCACCTTTATGTATGCTCAATAAACTCTAATAGAGACCTTATACATAGGTAAACTATGAATGAATACACATTCAAATTTTGAATATTTTTTCATACTAAATATGGATTGGTCTCACCTCAAAATTCCACATATATCATCCTCTTGGAGACTAGATCACCTTATAATAGCTAATTCATCATGAGACATCTAAACAACATCAAAACAAGCTTAAATATCCTTTTTAGGTCAATTTTAAAATACAATCAAATTTGGAGATCAATATATTCTACTATACAAAAATTCAAATCATATAACCAAGTTTTATTAGAAGTGCCATGGAGTCCTCTACAACTTTGTTTTTTACTCCATCAAGAAATTCATCTTGGATCAAAAGTTATGGATGAAATATAGAGCACTCATTTTTCCCTTTGTAAATTTTAATATTAAAATTCAAACTATAGAATAATGTGATCAAAACCATATGACCAACTCCCCTAGAATCATCCATACATGGCAGTGGTGACATAAAAAAAATGCCTACTCATATTTCCTACCACTAGACCAAAATTTCTAGATTAAATAAATAATCAACAAGATGAAGTCTACTCACTTCCATACTCAATATAAGAAACATTGACACCCCATAGGGTCTTTGAAACATGTCCATACCAATAATATTATCCATAAAATGACTCCCTTAGTCAAACAATTAAGAACCATGCAATAATATTGAGGCTCATTGAATCACACTTTGTCATTATCATTTTAGCACACATGACATATCATCAACATATTTGGTCACCCTAGAGACATCATTGACAAACCTCCAGTAGTTTCCCCCTCATTTTTAACTATAAAACAATTGTTACCAAAATTAATATAAGGATCCAAAAAATTTGAGATTTTATCTATAGTGTTCTCTTGTGTGTGTTCTATGATTTCTGATTCTCACACTTTTAGATGGCTAATAGTTTCTTTTCTACAAGATAATTTAAAATACATTAAGTTTTATACTTTGGAAGAGACCTCAAGGATCCAAACTTAGTTGAATATTTAATTCCATAAAATCTTCACCTGTAACTACTTAAGGGACTCAAAAAATATGTTGACAGTCAAGACATTGAAGCAATAAGGTCTTTCATATTTTCAAAGTTCATATGATCTTATTATGTTTGAAGAATCATTTAAATTTGATCCTTAATATTTTCATCCCAAAATTTAATAGGTTTAGTAATAAATCCTAAATTCACATACTCAGAGGAGCTAGCCTCACACCTAGAGGTTTGGTCTAGATATAGGCATCCCATAGCCTTAGATCATTCCAATGTCTAGATATGAATAATATCTAAGCAGTCTAATTTCAACTAGGTGCTATCTGGGTTGATAATATAAATCAAAGGAGATCTATTGGTATTTTTTGTTGCAAGGGAACTTTCTTTTTTTCCCTACCTTTCTCCCTCCTTTTAAACTTTTTAAACATGAATCATAGTAGATTAATGCTTATTATGTATATCCATTTTTTTGTTTAAGAGTCTAGGATTATATTAGGAAATAAAAATAAAATTACATCATAACAAATATAGGTATATTATGTCACTACCATATTCCTATTATCCCTATAGTAGGGTATGCTTGTAGACTACATGGTGGTAAGTAATAACCACATAATCTCTCCAAAAAAATTGAGTGAAGCCTTAAGCTGTCACTACCATATTCTTGTTGTCCCTATAATATGATAAATGTTATTTTTTTGTTTGTATTACATCCTTAACATAGTCACACATCAACAGTCTAGAAGGACCTAAGGACAAATCTAAATATTCTCAACCTACTATTTCTTTTCATGCACTTTTAGGTATTAGTACTCCTCCAAATATTAAGGTTCTAGGTTTCCTCAACAAATATAAGTTCATTATATTTATTTACTCTTGGAGTACACACAAATTCATCAATAGTAAGTTGGATACTCAATTAGACTATTTCAATTACTCATCTCTAGAATTTCAAATCCTAATTAAGGTGGGGGTATAGTCAATTATTCTAGTAAATGCCATAGCATAAAGCTATGCGAGACTACCTATTATATTATCTTATGTTTTATATTATCATGACGGGACTAACATTTTTTTTAGATTTTAATGGCTCACCAGTTTATGCACAATTGAGATGAGTTTTGAGTAACTATTCATGTTTATTCATTTATAAGGAAGGACATTTGAACTGCATGGTCTATTGGCTAAATCTATGTAATTGGTTATTTTTCACAAGATGATGAAGATGATCAAAAAAGGTGCAAAGTAATTATTATGCAACTATTTTCCATAAAATTTAAGCCAAACAAGGAGTCTACCCATATTGAATTAAAACTAGTGGAGTTTACCCATTTTTGTCTTATACACCCACTTGTCTCCTTTAACCTCTTTTCCTATTGAAATGGGATTTACAACAAGGCTCACTACTACCTAGCCTAACCTAGGGCCTCCCTAAGCTCTACACACATTCTTAAAAATTGTACTATTTTTTATAAAAAATTGATTGAAGTATATATAGGTAGAGCATTTGGAATTATATATATTTTATTATTTTATTAAATTTTAGTGTTACAATTTAAAAACCTTGATTGCCCAAACAATAGTCATGTGCATGTTCCTTCATTAGAAGGTTCACTAACATCACAACTATGTACATTCCAATAGGGAAAAAAATATTACAATAATTTAGGTAGACTTTCTAAATCTTAGTGATTTCATAACATATTAAGGTGTTAAACAATGAATAAAAGGGCCAAGTCAACACAAATAAATTACAAATTTTAGATAGAGTAAAAAAATTATTGAACACTATTAAGATTAAATACCTAAAAATAAAGATTTTTGCACATTTTAGATAGAGTAGGAAAATATATTGAAAAATATAAAGATTAAATACCTTTGGTCCCTCCTCTAATATATTGAAAAATATTAAGATTAAATACCTAAAAATAAAGATCTATAGAAATGATAGTAACAAATATGGTCAATGATTTGGATACTCTACAACCTACTCTATTCTGATCTGGCAATACTCTACAGTGTATGTTCAAAAAAAAAACTAAGAATATGTATGAATAGGAATATATATGGTCAAATACGTTCAATGGTTTTTTTTCCTCTTAAAAATGTGTGAAAATTATAGACCCTATTTTGTAAAGTAAATTTGAATTTTAAATTCGTTGGGTACTCCTGCCTATTTCTGAACGTAACTGCACCTTGAGAGTAGTCAAGTCCAATTCAAGGTGAGTGATATATTTAATATATTAAAATGATATATATTTATATATATATTATATTAAACTATATAATATTTATTTAAAATGTATACTAAAAATATATATTATTATTATTATATAATATATATGTTATAGTTTATAAATCAAATTATTATTATATATTTTAGTACAATATATTTAAAATAAAATATATAATTTATATATAATATTGCTCAGTTTAATTAATATACATTAACATGCACACACACATATCATGACATATAATGTATGTATATATGTATTGGTGAGAAGGGTTATGTAAGCAAAAGAGTGTAAAATTATAATTGATAGTTAAACCTAGTAATTTCAAACCCTTGATGATGTCAAAATATTAATTAAGTTCATCTTTAAAGATAATTTTAGGCACAAAATACGGGATTTGAATCACCATGCAATGATTTATTCTATGATGGATTACATTCTACATGTAAAGAGAGAGCCTCTTAGCATTTAATCTCTATGCCAAAACTACAACTCCCTTGGTTCTGATCAGGGTGCATCTATATTCACCTGATAAGGATCTCAATTGTGGTAGATCACATTTTATCTTAATGAATACAATGGAGAAATTGATTTTTTTGGAATGGCACTTAGGAAATTAAAAGTGACCAAGAGGAATTTTGGGTTTATAAATTAGATAAAAAATTGAAATGGACATATACGTTCCAAAGACACCATCTATTCCATTGCATAGACCATAGAACACCATAATTGGTTTACATCAAATCTAATTAGAAACACTACCATAATTAGTTTACATAAAATCCTTCTCTTCATCTAATTTAAGTTTTAGTGTATAGAGCACCATAGGATCTGCATTGATGTGGTCGAGTAGCAGTGTTCAATGGACCATCTCCATGTCCACTCTCATAAGCATCAATATCATAAAATTGTCTTGTATGTTACATGAAGGTGTAATTAAGTGTGTTAAGTGCATGAAAACAATCAATCTCTATAAAATCCTTCACTATAAAGGGGATTGTCTTAGGTTAAAGTGGTTATTTTTTAGAGATTCTCACAGGTTGATTAGGCACATGATATGTACCCAACCTATCCTATTGAAAGAATTTTTATTGACCCTACAAAAACTTAATAATAAAATTAATAAATAATTTCATTGAGGATATTAAACTTGCATTAAATTTTCCTCATAAAATATGTATGGACCTCATTGTTCATAACCATCCACCATTAGTCCCAAAAATTGTTTTTTTATCAATGAATGGTGGCAATAGTGGATTGGGAAATGTTTGAATTACATTAGAAATGACACATTGGTTTTTAGATTACTAAATAATGAGAATTTTTTATTTTTTTATTTTTGATCTCTCAAACTAACCACTAACAATTTGACATCATCATATTTCAAGAATTACATCTCTATATATTAAAATTCCCATGTGTCAATTTCACATGTTATCATTTAATCAAATTCACCTACATAAGGTAGGGGTCTCATGTTGGGGGATTGCTGATTATTTTTTAGGGTGTGATACTAAATAATTGTAGGATTATTTTACCTATTTTGTGTTCCTATGTTTTTAAAATTTTTTTGGAATATATGTTACTCAAAACAATTATGAGCATTTTACTTAAAAAAAGTTATTTGAAAATAAATAAATATGATTGGATACAAAACTACAGTTAAAAATAAAAAATTCATATTATAAGAAATAAAGAGTTTATAACACTATATTACAAAAATTATAGCTCACTACAAGGTTAAACAACCTCTATGGGAAGCTTTACATATGTGGGATTGAATGTAGTCTTAAAATCAACCTCTAATATTTTAGAAGTTGGCTTTTCATTCAAATTTAGGGGTGAAAAGGGATAGAAGAAATGAAAATAAATAACATGGAAATTAAATCTAATCTAAGGTGATGCATCAAGATATTTCAAGTATTAACTTATAATTGAATAAAATAGATTAGATCCTAAAGCATCATAGATCATAAAGGAGCATAAAGCATGAACTATAGTCTATTATGCATGCAAAGACAAAAAACATAGAAGCAAAAGAAAAGAGATAGAAGATAGAGGTAATTTTCCACTCCAAATAACATAGAACATCACATCCTCATAGATGAAAAATAGAATATAAAAGGCCACAAGTTCACATACAAAGTATCTAGTCACATCAGTGAGGTGTACTTGTTAAAGTTGCAAAATGAAAAAATTCACTAACTATCACTACTCCTAGTTTGTTACAATGGTTAGTTATCATTTGTTTGTATTCTTGATTTCGTAAATAGGTGTGTCAAATACATACATCTTAGTAACTATGCATTAAAAAAAAAATACAAATAGGGCCATGATATACACCAGTCAAAATCACCAGCCAATTTTGTCTGTGAAAACTGATGAACACATCTCTAGCTAATTTTGTGGCACCTACAGTAAAAAACACCAAGAAACACATATCATAGTTAGACTTCAAAATTGAAGTTAGTAAGTGAATTATCATTCTTAGTCTTATAAACTGTAGAAGTAAACCAAAACATTTGAGTGGATACATAAACTCACCAGGATAGATATTCATTGGTGCTTTATCTTAATTTTAATCTATTTAACAAAATAATTATGTATCACTAATTTAAATTTCAGCTCAAAAGACTTGATGGTTAACTAAAATTTGATGGTCATTTTGTACAGTAAAATAGACTTGATTCCTTTGTATAAATTTTTATGTAATCTAACAATTTGTAGAGTGTTTTATAACAAAGTTTTTAAGGAATAATAAAAATTAATAATTCACATTACTTTAAATTAAATGATTGTACATATGCTTTACTTCGAACTATCCCATGATAAGTGTCATATGTAACATCAAATTTAATTCTTGTGACATGATTTCAACTTCATGATATGTGATTTCAAATTTTAATTTAATTCTCCCAAACATAATAATGTTTGATATATTTGCTATTCAAAATAATCTACCTCATCTACTATGCACATGGGGAAGCACCATAATTTTTTAATTATGTGATCACATTTACCCATTTTCTGATGTTATGTGGCATTATAAAATATGTTAAAGGCATAAAATTGATTTAATTTTTTTTTTAAATATAATATTATTTCTATACTTTTAACTATATATATATATATATATATATATATATATATATATATATATATATATATATATATATATATATATATGTATATGTATTATATGTATATTATATATATTATGTATATATATATGTATATATTATTTCTATACATATATATAATACATATATATATATATATATATATATATATATATATATATATATATATATATATATTTGATTTTACATTGATGTGATTTGGCCTTATAAATGACAATTTTCAAATCACTTCACTACATATCCAATTACCAATGACACATGTATCATTTACTTCCATTAATAAAAATGCACCTTTTGTAATGGAGAAAGGATATGTGATTTAACCTTGTTGATATGTGATTAGTTTTTTTTAATTCCCATTGCCTACCAAACATTATTAATGTTTGATAGATTTTCTCTTCGAAGTAATTTGTTACACATATGGTGAAATTTCATAAAGTTTTAAATCCATACCGGTGATCACATTTTTGACCCCATAATGTTAAAGCCCATTTTCATGTTATGTGGAATTATACACTACATTACAGGCATAAAAATTCATTTAATTTTATTAAAAATATAATATTATTTTTGTACTATTAACAATATATATATATATATATATATTATATAATATTATATTGAAATATATTATACTAAAATATAAAATATGTAATATTGATTTATAACCTATATTAATATAAACACACACACACACACACACACACACACACACACACACACACACACACACACACACACACACACACACACACACACACACACACACACACACACACACACACACACACACACACACAATATGATATGATATAACAATATTGATTAATATTAAAATATATTTTACAAAATATATAATTTATATATAAAATAAATATATAGTTAATTAGTTTAATATATAAAAATATTATGATATATATTATAATAAGTCAATTATATTTATTTAATAACTAATATAATTCATGTGTGTTGGGGGGGTAAGAGGATTTATGTGAAGTGAAAGAGTGTAGATCAAAAATTAAACCTATTAATTACTCTAAAACCATGAAATTGATGTCAAAATAATCTCATATTAAAAATAATTTTGGGTGCAAACTTATCAAGATCTAAATCACCATGCAATGCTTTAGTCTACGATGGTTTGCATTCTTCATGTAAAGAGATAGCCTCTTAGCACAATCATTATGTAAAAACTATAACTCCCTTAGTTTTGATCAGGGGGAATTTATATTCATTAGATAATGATCACCATAGTTGTGGGTGATTAGGTTTTATCTTGGTTATTTCAATAGAGAAATTTCTTTTGTTACAATGGTGCTAAAAAAATTAGAAGCGACCAAGAAGAATTTCAGGTTTAGAAATATGATAAAATATTTCAAGTAGACATATATGTTCAAAAAGCATCATCTAATCCAATGTGTATTCCTACCATTATACCACCACCACTTATTTCTTCTAATAATTACTAATGTTACATCTTCAAAAAAATGTGGATGAAACTCCACTTGTTATACAATGAAGAGCCTAATAATTATTTCTAAATCATTACCATCAGTTCCAAAGTTTCATGATGATAATTTTAATTATATTTCCATATTTTAATTTCTATAATTTTCATTGTAATATGCTATTAGAGTGGATTTTTGAATAGTTTCTAATTTTGATAATCCCTTGGATGTGATCCAAAACCCATGGTAGGAGACCCATCAAGTGTAATTTGTTATGATGAGTATGTTGCTATTTTATTGTAATAAAATTACCTAAATTATACAAATATACATTTAGATAAAATCTATAAATTGATTCAAGGTCTATATATAGAAATACTATATAGTAGTGTTTTGAGGTAAACTGATTAATATGCCCTCACATAACCATAATTTAGATAAGCACACAAAATACTTTTCTAAGAGGTCCTTGACTTACTAGGTAAGATTTTATGTCACTTATTTTAATTACCATTTTAGGGTTGAATTTGTCTCCAAATATTAGTTTGTGAGTTCAATAAATGTGACTCACCTTCACAAATATTTGAATTGGTGAGTTAAATTATCTCAAAGGTATACATGTGGGGTGGTGGCTAAAAATTAAGGAGTCAAATCCTTATTAGATAATTCACTTATGTTACATTTTTAATAAATGTGGATAAAACTCCACTTATTATGCAAGAGCTTATTATTTCTAAATCATTAGAAAAATCTCTACATCAAAATTGAAACTCCCTTAGTTTTGATTAGGGGGCATCAGTATTGATTAGATAAGAAGTGCCACAATTATGGGTGATCAAGTTTTATCTTGGTTATTACAATAGATAAATTGATTTAATTACAATGGCACTAAAAAAATTAGAATCAACCAAGAAGAATTTTGAGTTTAAAAATATGATAAAAATTTAAAGTGGACATATATGTTCAAAAGACACCATCTATTCCAATGTTTATGCCTACTATTATACCACTAGCACTTGTTTCTCCTAATAATTAATAGTGTTACATCTTCAAAAAAATGTGGATGAAACTCCACTTATTATGCATTGAAGAGCCTAATAATTATTTCTAAATAATTACCATTAGTTCCAAAGTTCTATGATGATAATTTTACTTCTATTTCCATATTTGAATTTCTATAATTTTCATTGTATTATGGTCTTGTAGCATATTAATAAACATTTTATAATTTTGACTATCCCTTAAATATGATCCAAAACCCATGGTAGGAGACCCATAAACTGTAATTTATTGTGACGAGTTTGTTGCTATATTATTGGAATGAAATTCCCTAAATTATATAAATATACATTTAGATAAAATTTATAAATTAATTCAAAGTCTATATATAGAAATACTATATAGTAGTGTTCTAAGGTAGATTGGATAATATGCCCTCATATAACCATAATTTAGGTAAGTACACAAAATCCTTTCCTAAGATGTATTTAAGTTACTAGGTATGATTTTGTCTCACTTATTTTAATTAACATTTTGGGGTTGAATTTGCCTCCAAATATTAGTTTGTAAGTTCAAGAAAGGTGACTCATCCACACAGATATTTTAATTGGTGAGTTAAATTATCTCAAAAGTATTCCTTGGGGATGGGGGCTAAAAATTAAAGATTCAAATACCTATTACATAATTCACTTATGTTACATATTTAAAAAATTGGATGAAACTCCACTTATTATGTAAGAGATTATTATTTATAAATCATTAGCATAATCTCTACATCAAAATTGTAACTCCATTGGTTTCAATCAGGGGGCATCTGTATCAACTAGATAAGGAGTACCATAGTTGCAGGTGAATAGGTTTCATCTTGGTGATTGAAATAGACAAATTGATTTTGTTACAATGGCACTAAAATAATTAGAGGTGACTAAGAAGAATTTTGGGTTTATAAATACAACAAAAATTTGAAGTGGACATATATGTTCAAAAGACACCATCTATTACAATGTGTATGCCTACTATTATATCACAGCCACTTGTTTATCATAATAATTAATAATGTTACATCTTCAAAAAAATGTGGATGAAACTCCACTTATTATGCATTGAAGATCCTCATAATTATTTCTAAATCATTACCATCAGTTCTAAGGTTCCATGATGATAATTTTAATTTTATTTCCATATTTGAATTTGTATAATTTTCATTGTATAATGGTCTTGTATTAGATTATTGAACATTTTCTAATTCTGATGATCCCATGGATGTGACCCAAAACCCATTGCAAGAGACCCATATATTGTAATTTGTTGCAATGAGTTTGTTTCTATTTTATTGGAATAAAATTCCCTAAATTATACAAATCTACATTTAGATACACTCTATAAATGGATTCAAAGTCTATATATAGAAATAATATATAGTAGTGTTCTAAGATAGACTGGTTAATATGCCCTCACATAACCATTATTGAATTAAGCACATAAAATCTTTTCCCAAGAGGTCTTTAAATTACGAGGTATGGTTTTATGTCAATTATTGTAATTACCTTTTTAGGTTTGAATCTATCTCCAAATATTAGTTTGTAAGTTCAAGAAAGGTGACTCACCCTCATAGGTATTTGAATTGGTGAATTAAATTATCTCAATGGTATTCCTGCGGGGATAAAAATTAAGTAGTCAAATCCCTATTAGATAATTTGCTTATGTTACATCTTCAAAAATGTGGATGAAACTCCACTTATTATATAAGAGCTTGTTATTTATAAATTATTAACATAATATCTACATCAAAATTGTAAATCCCTTGGTTTTGATTAGGGGTTATTTGTATTTATTGGATAAGGAGTGTGAAAATTGTATATGATCAAGTTTTGTCTTGGTGATTGCAATGGATAAATTTCTTTTGTTACAGTGGCACTTAAAAAATTAGAAGTTACCATGAAGAATTTTTGGTTTAGAAATATGATAAAAATTTGAAGAGGACATATATGTTCTAAAGACACCATTTATTCCAATGTGTATGCCTACTATTATACCACCACCACTTATTACTCCTAATAATTAATAATGTTACATATTCAAAAAAATGTGGATGAAACTCCACTAATTATGCATTGAAGAGCCTAATAATTATTTCTAAATCATTACCATTAGTTCCAAAGTTCCATGATGATAATTTTATTTCTATTTCCATGTTTGAGTTTATATAATTTTCATTGTACTATGGTCTTGTAGTAGATTATTGAACATTTTCTAATTCTTATGATCCCATGGATATGATCCAAAACCCATTGTAGGAAACCCATAAAATGTTATTTATTGAGATGAGTTTATTTCTATTTTATTGGAATAAAATTCCTTAAATTATACAAATATACTTTTAGATACAATATATAAATGGATTCAAAGTCTATATATATAAATACTATATAGTAGTGTTTTGAGGTAGACTGCTTAGTATGCCCTCACATTACCATAATTTAGATAAACACATAAAATCTTTTCCCAATAGGTCTTTGAATTACTTGGTATGATTTTGTGTAACTTATTTTAATTATAATTTTAGGGTCAAATTCATCTCTAAATATTAATTTGTAAGCTATAGAAAGGCAACTTGCCCTCATAGATATTTGAATTGGTGAGTTAAATTATCTCAAAGGTATTCCTGGGGGAGTGGGGGCTAAAAATTGAGTCAAATCCCTATTAGACAATTTGCTTATGTTATATCATTAAAAATTGTGGATGAAACTCAACTTATTATGTGAGAACTTATTATTTATAAATCATTAGCACAATCATTACATCAAAATTTCAACTTCCTTGGCAAACTATTAGTTATGCCCTCACATAACTGTTATTAATATAGATAAGCACATAAAATACTTTCCCAAGAGGTCTTCAAGTTACTAGGTATGATTTTGTGTCACTTATTTTAATTACCATTTTGGGTTTGAAATTGTCTCTAAATATTAGGTTGTAAGTTCAAGAAAGGCAACTCGCCCTCACAGGTATTTGAATTGGTGAATTAAATTATCTCAAAGGTATTTTAGGGGGGCAGGTTAAAAATTATCTCAAAGGTATTTTAGGGGGAAGGGGGGATAAATATTTTTATTAAATAATGTACATTGTTTAAATGTTTAATATGTTTGAATATATAAATATTTTCTTAAAATAATTTTATATGTTACAAATTTTTATACAAACTTTTAAATTAGTATAGAATTAAAAATTCCCACATGCTTTAAAATTAGGGTTAAGTTTATCTTTTTATCTTTCTATTATTTTCTCTTAATTTTTCTCTCTCCCTTTTGAATGCTGAAAAACATTCTTTTATTAACTATTAGGTTAGCTGTGGCATTAGTGGTTTAAGCATTGACCCTATTTTTCACTATCATTTTTATAGTTGTGGCATTAGTGGTGGAAGAATTGACCCAATTTTTCATTATCATTTATATAGGTGCTTCTTGTTAGGTATTTAATATATGTAATGTATTGTTTATTGTATCTAAAATGTGTGACTTGTTTGGCTTGACATGAACCTTTTATTCATTGTTTACTACTTTGAGTTATGAAATCACTGAGATTCATATAGACCTAGATTTTTGTTATAAAATGGCTAAGATAATAAAATGGTATAGGTTATGATTATTTATCACTTAATTGTAGTCAATAGGGACCCAAATGGTGAATGTGAGGGAAACACATACATTTTTTATTAATTATAAGCAAATAATGAAATGGATAGGATTAAGATTGTTTAGTGCTTACTTGTAATCAATAAGGACCCAAACAGTGAATGTGAGAATAAATCAAACATTTTTTTTATTAACTATAAGAAAATAATGAAATAGTAGAGATTATGATTATTTAGGGCTTACTTATATTTAATAGGGACCCAAATGGTGAATGTGAGGGGAAAGCAAATTTTTTTATTAACTGTAAGCAAATAATGAAATGATAGAGATTAATATCATTTTTAGCTTAATCATATTCTATAGGGACCTAAATGGTGAATGTGAAGGGAAAGTAGACATTTTTTATTAAATATAAGTAAATAATGAAATGGTTTAGATAATTAAATGCTGGAGATTAGGATTGTTTAGCACTTGCTTGTATTCAATACGGACCTAAATGGTGAATGTGAGGGTAAATATGACATTTTTAATTAACTATAAGTAAATAATCATAATAAAAAATTTCCATGATGTGAGAGCGTTTCAATGGTTCCATCATCTTTATCTCCTCACATCATTCATTTATTGGCTCCATTTAGGATAATGCAAATTGTTTTTGTTCTAAACTGAGTTGAAAAGTCATTATTTGGCCTTTTCTAGGTTATTATTATTTGAGTTGAATTGTTTCCATTTTAGACTGAGTTGAAAAGTTAATTTTTGGGGTGGAAAACTTTTCCCTCATGCCACATCATAAACTTTAATGAATGAATGATTGAATAAAACCTAGAATTATTATTTGGGGTGGCAAAATTTCCCCTTGTGCTTCAATGTTCTTCGGTAGAGGGGTCCCATGCATCATTATATATTAAAAAATTGATTATAAAATATATGTACCTATTATATAAGAGTAGATATTGTTTAGGGAGAAGTTTTTGAGGGATGGGAAGCAATAGGGGGATGAAGATTTGTATGGCTACACTTTTTTTTGGTTTCCAACTATGATTTTCATCTAATTAATTTCTTATTTTTTTACAAAAAGAATTTTGTAGTAAAATGCTCCTAATTTCTCTTAGTATCATGCATTACACATAATTTTTGTAGTCTTTGAAGCACATCTCAATATCTTTGGATCATTCGATACATGTTTTTTGATCACCCTACATAGATCTTTAGAGCATTCATAGACTTCTTCAAAGCATCCTATGTATGTATTCAGAACAAACCCATATCATATTCAGAGCAATTTAGGAGCATCTTTAGAGTGTTTTTAGATTGTTCAATCATTGAAGCTTGCTTGTCTAATCCTAAAAATTTTAGCCAAAAGAGTTGTAAAAACTATGTGTTGCCTTCTCAAAATTACCCTATCATTGGGATGTTTTGCTATACTCAAAATTACCCCATCCTTGGGATGTGTTCCTATACTCAAAATTAACTCATTTGTGGGATGTGTTGTTGTACACAAAATTATGTTATTCATCTAAGCTAGACACAATAACAAGCTAAAGAATCAACAATAAATTATATACAAATAATGAATAAATTTTATTCATATCATACATATATCAGAATTTAACTATTAAATGCAATAAAATATATAACCAAACATAACACACTAAGGAAAACTTATATAACTATGATGATCTATATGAAATCCTCATCATTTATCCTCCACACTTTTCCTTTTGTAAGTCCTCTCGTAAAGAAGTGGAATACTGATCCTTAATCCAAATTTCTTGATTCAAACCTAAGACTTAGATCATAAAATATAAAATGATGGCCCCTTGGAAATAATCCAAGATATTTGATAATTTCATGTATGTAGGCTTCAAATTTAACTTCTACTTGAGATTTCCAATACTAAAATGGAGATAGAAGACATAGAATGATAAGAGGCCTAAACCTCATCCCAATCTAGACATATGAACCTCTTTCCTCTAAGCATCGAGTGATTATCTAGAAAACTTATTTGGATCTTATTAGACTCAATTTAATATTGGTGGAGCTATGTAATTCCATGAAATTCAACTCAATAGGTAATTTCTCCCACCTAGCAAGACTTGCATTGAAACTATTGGCATAACAGTGGTTTAGAAAAGCTTTAAAAGTAGAAATATTAGATCTTAATAACTCATGATACTTATTCTTCATTTTCATATGATATAGTGGTTGAAAATAAGAAATAATTTGCTTTGCTTCTAGAAATTGTGGTCTCATGCATAACCCAGTGGTGCTTTGTAATTCCATAAATCTATTAGTGACCTGTTTCCATTCCATTTGGTTCCTTAGAGTGGAGAGAAAGGCACATAATTATGTCTCTCCAACAAATAAAATTATCAAAAAACTAGATTGACATCCTAAAAATAATTTGAAATAATAGAAATCACAAATGACATCTTACCTTTATTTAGTGCTCTTTACAAAAATGTCCATAAGTACATGTTCATATTCAATGATATGTGAAAAACCAAGGGAAATTAACTTAATTTTCCATTTATAAAACTGTTCATGTAAGAAAAGAACATAAACTGATGAAGGTTGCCTGAATGCTAATAATATCTTAGAAATAACACAAATGTGCTAGATATAAAGTTGTGATTTTGTAATTACAATTGAGATTCTACCAACCACTTTTGAGATTTGTCTTTAAGTTTGGCATTTTCATTCTTCAATTTTTTAATTTTCTTCTAGGTGATATGCCAAGCATAGATTATTTCATGTAATGGAATAGGGAAAGAGGGAAAACCTCTTTTTGGACCCTCTATCTAAACTATAATCTATCATATTTCTCTTTGTATGGCCTAAATAGCAGATTATAACTTAGAATTTAGAGTGGTGAGCTCTATTATTCAATTAGTATGTCAGGTAATCATTGTATTTATATAGACAAATACTTTCTTGTAGATTATTAATTATATTACACTTATCAACATTGGAAATTTAAGAATTAGTAATATGAGTGTCCTTGATAGTAAGAGAATTTTACATATCAATAATTTGAGTGTCCTTGATAGCAAGTTAATTCTACAAAATACTCAATTCTTGGGTCTATAAAAACATTACATTGTGGACCCTATTATGTTTAGATTTTATTCCTTGAAGAATTATTTCTTATTCACTAAATATATTAATATATTATTCCTACCTTTGTTTTAAATTAGAAATCATTAAGTCCTTACCTTTCAAAGTTGATTGAAGAACATCTAACTCTATTTATTGCAGTATGATTGTTTCCTCATGGCATGATAAAGTCATGGCATGTTACAATTATTTTTCTTCATTGATGTAATGTGGATAATATGGATCTTATTAAATCAAGGGTGCCTTACCCTTATCAAAAATATAGGTCACATGACACTCTTCTTCTTGAGGTACAACTTCTTCTATAGTTTGCACATCTTCTTCTTCTTATTCTTCCTACAAGATAAGTTAGAATATACACCAAATTTTAGTTGGAGGAGGATGAGGGGTGTCTAAATAAAGTCCCATTTGTTGCTTTGATCTTTGATGTAGTATCTTTAGAACCGATGGTGGTGGAGATGGTCGTTCTATAATTTCAACTATGTTTTCTTCAATTTGAATTGTAGTGGAAGGAGAAGATGTACGGCATGGTGTATTTTTGGTATGAATTGGAGAAAATTTTTGAAGGAAAGAGGACCAAGTATTTTCACCCCTTGGTTTACTAATAAAATAATGGTGATAAATGAGTGTAACTAGCCCATGATGGTGGGTAAACCCGGTACCTCATATTATCTTCCAAGAAACATTAATCAAATCATTTTTAAGGGAAGAGGGAATATCAATCTTATATTCTTCTCAAATAGCTCATTTCTTCAAGTGAAGGAGTCTCATAACATCTCTACCAACTACTGTAAACTAAACCTCACAAGTGATATATATCATTATCTAGAAAATAACATTTTGTTAAGGTTGAGGAAGACTTTCTCTCAAAATTACCTTGGCCATTCTTTGGGGATATTTGGCTAGTCTAAGGTGTGGCTCATTTACATTAACAAAAATATAAATTAGGTCAAAAAAATTGATCTTTTCAATATCGACTACTCTATCCTCTGAAATCCAAAATATAACACTAATTATAGAGGGATTTATTATAATGTTCTTCCATTTGATAATAGCATGATCTTCATCCAAATTCTCATAAAATTCTTACACAATTTCTTCATGGAATCCCTAAAACATTTTTAATAAATTCAACCAACTTGTTATTTCAAAGACATCTCTAGCTTCTTCATCTTACAACAATGCATTGGAGGATTTTGGATCACTTTTTTATTTCTCCCACCCATATTTATATCAAGCATTGTTTAATTATAAATTTGACTATACTATAAAACATAGAGCTCAAATTCACAAAGGGAATGGGGGAAGTAAGAGGTTATAGATGTGACATAGTAATTGTTGGTAGTAATAATGCAAAAATGAATAGTAAATTAGGTTATATGATGTGATTATGAAAATAATGATTTTGATAGTTATGGGTATCTCTTTGGATCATTCCATGTGAGATAGAATGAGATGGTGCCTTATTCGGTCAAGTAGTAACAATGTGTCATAAAGATTATTATTGGTAGTACTAGGATTAACAATCATAATTAATTATGTGTCATTCCAAATATTTTTTAAAGACCCTCTATTTAAAACATAATTACATCAATCTTGTTTGAAAAGATCATTTGGAAACATCATCACAAAATATTGTCACATCAATTCTTTTGGAGATATTTTGAAAACATGGTCACATCAAACCATGGATTGTAGCATTATTGGTCTAATGGCATTGTTTTGATTCTCAATGATGGAGGTGGATTATTCCCATTCATGATTTTTCATCTTAGGAGCATAGCGATTAGTCTTTAGAGCATAATTTCAATTCTTCAAATCTAAGTCACTAGTCTTTGGAGTTAAACCTTTAGACTTCAGAGCAAAATTATAGTCAATTTAGACTTTGTTTTTATATATATATATATATATATATATATATATATATATATAAGTATATATATATATATATATATATATATATATATATAATATAAGTATAAATCACCTTATATATAAATCACCTAATTTATTATAAAAACTATATATATATTTATCACCTTATATTTATAAATAAATAACCTTATATATATGGTGTTGTTTGTATTTATTTGTATCCAATTGCATTTGCTTAATTCATGTCTTGTTTAAAGAACCACTTGGGGGCTATGTTGATGGCATCAATGGCTAAGATGGAGTTAGCCCTTAGAAGGTATATTTCTAGGGAGGAGACCTCTCCACATGTTATAATAAGCCATTATAGTGTTTGTCATCCATTGCCAATGCAATTGTATTAAAACTAGTGTTTTGAAAAAATATGTTTGTCTGATATGAATAAAGAAATAAGACCTATTCTGACTTAGTAGTTTCAGACATTCTTACTTCAGTGATGGATTTCAAATTTTTATTGATGAGATTGTATATTATCTTAATGTGAGATGAATGCACATAAGACCTTTTTAGCAAGCTTGATTAATACAATGTTGATGGTGATCTTGGTTCATGCCATATTAATAAACAAGCTTGTCAAACTTTAAACTATATATTTTAGCAATTAATTGATCCAAAATTCAATTTAAATTTAATTTTAATTTGATTTTCCATCATTTTTATCTTTAAATCTAAATATTTCCACCTTTCAACATGTGGCTACCACTTCAAATACAACTAAGTACTCACATGGCCTGAATATGACTAAGATATCTAGTTAGATCAAAATCCAAACATGTGGCACCTTTTGATTACCTTGTGGATTCTTAGAATGAAAATTTGATTGATGAATCATCTATTTATCACCACTTGGTGACCCTCAATTCATAATGAGCTCTCATATGGTGCCTTTTAATTATGATACCTTGAATGGGGAATCCAGTCTTGTGCCTATTTGAAAGGTATCTCTTAGGATATACCTTAAAGGGAAAATCCAATTTTGTGTATTTTATAAAGGTATCTCCTAGGAGATACCTTGAAGGTATTATGGAGGCCTTCAAAATATCACCCAATAGTGCCTTATGTGTAAAGAAAAATTCCATTTATTCTTTCATGGATAAATACTCTATTGTGACTATTATAAGATATGTTGAAGTGGAAATCCACTCTTTTGTATGTTTGAAAGGTATCTCCTAGGAGATACCTCGAAGGTATTATATGGGCCTTCAAAAAATCACCTAGTAGTGCCTTCCATGGAAAGTAAAATTGCATTTGTTTTTTGAAGGAGAAATCCACTATTGTCCTTATTTGAAATGTATCTCCTAAGAGATACCTTGAAGGGAAAATCCACTCTTATGCATGTTTCAAAGGTATATCTTACAAGTACATGGAAGGTATTAGAAGGGCCTTCAACTTATCACCTAGTAGTGCCTTTTATGTGAAGGAAATTTCACTTGTTCCTTGAAGGAGAAATCGACTCTTGTGCCTATTTGAAAGGTATCCTATAGAAGATAACTTGAAGGGGAAATATAATATCATACATATTTGAAAGGTATCTCTGAGGAGATACCTTGAAGGTATTACAAAGGCCTTCAAAATATCACCTAGTAGTGCCTTCCATGTAAAGGAAAATTCCACTTGTTCCTTGAAGGAGAAATCCACTCTTGTGCCTATTTGAAATGTATCTCCTAGGAGATACCTTGAAGGGGAAATCCACTCTTATGCATATTTTAAAGGTATATCCTAAGAGATACCTTGAATTTATTACAAAGGCCTTCAAAATATCACCTAGTAGTGCCTTTTTGTGTAAAGGAAAATTTACCTTGTTTCTTGATGGAGAAATCCACTCTTGTGCCTATTTAAAAGATATCTCCTAAGAGATACCTTAAAGAAGAAATCCAGTCTTGTGCATGATTGAAATTTATTTCCTAGGAGATACCTTTAAGGTATTATAAGGGCCTTCAAAATATCACCCAGTAGTGCCTTCTATGTAAAGGAAAATTACATTTGCTCCTTAAAGGGAAAATCCACATTTATCCATTTGAAATGTATCTCTTAAGAGATACCTTGAAGAGGAAATCCACTATAGTGAATGTTTGAAAGGTTTATCATAAGAGATACCTTGAAAGTATTAAAAATTCCTTCAAAATATCACTTAGTAGTGCCTTTTATGCAAAATAAAATTCCACTTATTCCTTGAAGGAGAAATCTACCCTTGTGCCTATTTGAAAGGTATCTCCTATGGGATAACTTAAGTGGGATATCCACTCTTGTACATGTTTTTAAGGTATCTCATAAGAGATAAATTTAATGTATTATAAAGGCCTTCAAAATATCACCCAGTAATTCTTTTTGTGTAAAGGAAAATTCCTCTTGTTCCTTGAAGGAGAAATCCACTTTTGTACCTATTTGAAAGGTATCTCTTAGGAGATACCTTGAAATGGGAAATCAAATCTTATGAATATTTTAGAGGTATCTCCTAGGAGATACATTAAAGGTATTAATAGGGCCTTAAAAATGTCACCCAATCATGGCTTCCATGTAAAGGAAAATTTCACTTTTTCTTTGAAGAATAAATCCACTCTTATCCCTATTTGAAATGTATTTCCTAAGAGATACCTTAAAGGGTAAATCCACTCTTGTTCATGTTTGAAAGGTATATTATTTGATTTTTCCTTTCCAATAAGTTCCATTGGCATAAGTTTACCTCTAGTTTCCACATGCCCTTGCCCTAGCCCTCTTAAGTTTTAAAAGCATTCCTCAAAAGATAGCTATTGACTCACCTCTCCTATCAATAATTTCATAGTATAAATACTCATTTCTAGATAATTATTATGAACTCACCAAGGGGCATCAAAGTATAAATACATCTCTCCTCATTTGGCCAAATAATTAGATGCATTGATATTTTGATAGCATTAATGAATTATAGAGAGCATAAATATAAAAGAGAGCTAAGACAAGAATTGTGAGAATTTGTGAGTAAGGATTGTTAATCCAATGCCTTGAATAAGACAAAGAGTGGTTTTGAAGAACAATTCTTGATGGATACTTCTACATATTCATCAACACTAGAATAATGATGGTCAAAACCCATTTGATGGTGAAGACCAATATAGATGAAAAATCTCAAAGGCTTCATCCAATTATTACCCTTAAGGGAATGGTTTAAGGGAGTTTACAAAAAAAATCTAATTAGGTTGATCAAAATAATGTGTGATGACAAGCAAAAGGAGTGGAAACTACATGTGAATATTACCCTATGGGTGGATTGAATTACCCCTAAACAAGTTCTGAAGATTTCTTTGCATGAGATTGTATATAGGAAATAAATAATTATTTTAGTATCATCTGAAATCGAATATATAGCTCTTGAAGACTTTTCAAATTGAAGAAAATGGAGCAATGGAGGTTTAGCTTGTTGAATTACTCAAACTCCAAGAGATGAGGGAATAGGCAAATGATGTGAATATAATATAACAAGTGGTTCAATAATGGTTTGATAGGAAGTAATTGGACTTAAGATTTAAACTTAGAGATTTAGTTATCAAATATGATCAGTGGCATGCAAAGACAAGATAACATGTGAAGCTTGATTCTCTTTAGAGAGGACCCTTTTGTATCATTAGTTGTAGGTGGGGGAATGCTTATGAATTAAAATATCAAGAGGTAAATTCATTAGATATCCCCATAAATGAGATCAACTTAAATCACTTCAACTAACTTACCCATCTTCCCCTTATACATAATTAGTTAGTTTCCCTTTCTATTGTGTGTTTCCTTTTTCTTGTTGTAGTTTCCCCTTACTTCCTTTTCCTTCCCTTTATTGTTTCCTTTTCAAATAATTGATGTTGGAAGAAGTGAATCTTCTATTCACCACATGTCCCCTCTGTAATCCTCCAAAATCTTTAAAAAAACATTCTCTAGAAGATGGTTATCTACCCTCCTTACTTAGCATTAATGACAAATTCCCCATTTTTCACATAGCTTCCCATAATGATCACCATAAATCTCTTTCAAGTATCCATTTGAGCATGTGTGCTACCCTTATCATTTATGAGGGTGCTCAATTTTAAAATATCTCATCCAATCTAAACATTAGACACATTGAGAGCATCAAAAACATATATCAAATTAAGAGAAGCAAGAAGGTTCGAGTCTATAGTTGTAAGTAGTAAATTATATAACTAGTAATTTAAACCTTTATAAAAAATAGATAGTTGTTTTGGAGTAAAATCCTCACCAATGGAATATTCTACATCTTCATCAGGAAGATACCAACATCCTATCAGATAAATAACCTATGGATTGAGTAGTGGGGGTGACCTTTCCCTCAAACATGAAATAAGTAAACCCAATGCTTCCACCCCTACTCTAGCAAAATAAAATGTACCCAACACCAAAAAACATCTAAAAGGGAATGGAGGGACTAAACATTGGTCACCAACTTTACAGATTGACTCAAAGTTGGCCAATAACCTTGAGACTTTGAGAGAGGGTGCTTACACTTAAATATTTTTAAGGGTCAACAAAAATGACTATGGCTCATTCAGCTACAAGTTATGGGCATGTACACTATCACATTTCATGGTGCCTTATGTTCATCCCTACCTATATATCATCACCCTCTATGTGCAAATATATGATGCCCACTCTAGCATAATTAATGGTAACACCCATTTAAGGGTAAAAAGTGGCACATATAATATCATGGAGATGCTTTATCTCCCTACTCATCTAAAAGCCAAGATCTATAGTGTAAATACCCTTTATACTATTTTAGATTCCCAAGTCTAAGAAAAGGGAGACTTCATTGGCTTTATCTTTAAAAATGGAATCATAGAGATGATTACTATGTTTATTTACCTCAATAGGTTTCCCACATATCACCAAAGAGAAACTATATCCATGTTGGCCTTCATCTTTAGAATGGACTCCAATGCTAATGTCAAATAATTTCAACTAGGGACACTCTTCCTTATAACCTCAGCATAAAAGGGACAAGATTTAAGGTTGCATTTTATGAAATTCATCACCACCTCCATAAGAGATATGCTATAATTTTTTTCAAAAGTGGGTGCCTTCCAATAATCATCATTCCTTATACATCTCATTCTATTCTAGCATCCCCAATTATTCTCAAAATACCTCTACCTTAACTCCTCTAAAATAAATTTCATCGCCAAAGTGGTGAACTCGGTCACTATATAGACCAACATCTTATCTATCACTAGGGAATACTATGAGTTTTTAGAGCTTTTTATGGCTTTATTTCTCATCAATCTCAACATAGAGCCCCTTATATTTAGAATGATTGAAGTGAAACTGACATGGCTCATTGAGAGTAAGGTCCCAGTTGATTGGTTCTATGGAGACCACTTATCATTCCTTAGAGTGCACAATTTTGAATGAGATCCCTTCCTACTCCCATGCATGTTGATAGACTAAACATTGGCCTTAGAGTATGCTCACCAACTCGGTGCAGTAGATTCCCTCTACAAGGTAGGGAAAAATAATAAAGGCCTATATGATGTCCCCTTTACAAGAGGATTCATTATAGTGTGTAAAAGGAACCAAGAATTCTTACTCATAACCAAACTGGTAGAGCTTGGCCTAAACCTAATAGACAATAGATGTAACTATGATCCAACTAGACACATAGAAAACTTGAAGACCACCAATACCCCCAAGTATTAAGCTCAACCTTACCTATAATAGAAGTCACCTATGGAAGACATTCTCCAAAATTATGTTGACCTGGATCTTATCTCATTAGATACCATCAAACCATGGGAGTATTTCTATGACAATGTCTAAGATCACAACCTAACTAATAAATCACCAAATATGATGAAGAATCAACACAAAGATTTAAGATAGAGTGAAGAGAAAAGGCCACCTTTACAAAATATAGGTATGAGATCAAGCCACTCTATGCTAGAATTAATGAGGATAATAATGATGGAATATTTGATAAGATTTAGGATGAACATCATTAGAAGGAGAGATTAGTAGAGGAAGAATCCTCCCTTGAAATAATGATAGGAGGAAAATGAGAAAAATAAGAGGAAGATACTCTTGGGTTTGTATCAAAAATCACACCACTATAGAAAGAGGTCAAGGTCTTAGAGTTTTAAAAGCTTTCCTCATGGCCATCTCCTTTGTACTCATACTTCACATCTCTAGAACAATAGTCTCCTTCTAGGCACCTCATAATTAGTTCATCCTAGTACAAGTGGCCTGAGACACCCAAATCAATCCCTTCACCCAAGCTTGTGTAGAAGAAAATCCACTTCTCAGGTCCCCACCTTTCCACCTTCAGCACTTTCATCGCCTCTAATTTTCCACCCACCATCTCAACTTAGGTTGTGATAGTGTCTAATACTTAGGAAAGCACCACCTTGGCCCCTCTATCATCCTATTCCACCTAATCCACCACCTAGATTGCATCACTTTCCTCTATGGTCCTAATCTTTTCTTACATGCCTTTCCTCACCCCACCACCTTCAACTTTGACGTCATCCTCCCTCATTGTTCACTGACCATTCCCCTTACTTTGTAGGCTCTCACCATTCTCCCCTTACACCCTCACCCTAAATCCAACTTCTTTAAGAGGAATGATGCCCATTACTTCACATTATCAAGTAAGTATTTCATTCACACTACTACAAGGAATCCCATTCATGAGGGAGAGCATTTAATGGCCTAAGATTCTCAAATGGAAAGAAAGGGAGGGAAGTAGGCCAAAGATAATGTTAAAACTGACATGTATTCATTTTATGACCCTACATAACAATCCCTTATGGTGCCTCATATAACCCCCTGAGTAGTCAAGCCCCAAGGATAGATGCAACTAGGGGAGTATGTTATTCAAGCTATCATCCTCAACCTCAGCTAGGCTAGGCCCAATAAAAGAGTCAAGAAAATGGAAGAGACATAAAAGCTCATTACCATAGAATACCCCAAGGTGACCCAAAAATTAGAAAAGACCAAGTTAGATCTCGCAAGAGTGAAAGCTATGGCCTAATGCCTTAGTGCTGAGGCTAAGGCCAAAGATGTTGAGCTCAATAAAGTAATGTTTGACCTACAAAGCCATATATTTAATGAGAGATTTTAAGCAAGAGTTAACTTGTGAGTAGTAAATGAAAAAAAGTTTAAGGAGAAGGAGATTGAACTGGATTGAGTCCATAAGAAGCTATCTAATTTTTATCGATCATATTAATAATTACAACAAAAGGTGCAACAAAAATCCTTACTCAAGGACTAGGAAATTGAGAAGCTAATGAATGACCTTGCCACCTATCTATAGGCCTTATAAAACATCTCTATGATGAAACAAATATATAAATCCCATTAGGAAAGGATCAAGGTCATGGAATTAAACTTAAATATAGCACTAAATTTCACTATAGATTCACAAAATCTAGCCTCTCAAGTGAGCACATCTATTGATCAGCTGATCACCTTAATTTCCCCAAGGTCTTATATTTAGATAGACTCATTTAGAAGCTATACAACACTTCTCATGAGATGATAAAAGTAATAGGGTGACTAGATAGAGGTAGATAATGGCCAAGGTCAATGATTTTATTGGCTATAACAAGGTAGCCATCAAGTGCAAAGAATTATTTAATTCAAAGAATTATTTAATGCCTTAGATCATGTGGCTTGATATAGGTAGGGATGCATTGAGTAGTTAATCCAATTAGGAATTCCATCCCATTTCTTGGTAGATAACAACTTACTCCTTGAGGGTTAGATCAAGGAACTACTTGAGAAAAATTAAAATGACCAAACCATCTTCATGGCTCTTAGTCAAGTGCTTGATGTCTTTTAGGTGGAGAAAATCTTACACCCACTTTCCAAGATAGAGTTCCAAACATTAACAGTGGTCAAAAGCTTGGTGAATGTCTCCTTCAAAGAGATAATAAATATAGATAGATATTTTGAGGGTATAAAAAAGGAGACCCAATTAAAGGAGGAAGAATGGGCACCCTTGCAAGTAGCCCTTCAAAAATTATAGGTATCTATACCTTCCTCCCATTTTTTTAATTTTGCTTCAATTGGTCCAAGTACCAACATTTTGGGTTCTCCCATCTATAATCAAATGCCCCTATGAGTCTCTAAGAACTATGGATCAAAAATCTACATTTTTAAATGTTAGAGTAGTTCATCTTTGGCATCAAGATTGCTCGATAGTTAGCAGTTCCTTGACACCTTTCAGTGGTTCCCTTTTCAATACCTTCCTTCTTTGAGGGCCCTTTTAAAAATTTTGCCTAAGTACCAGCCTTCATCCACTTATGACATGTGGTAGCCCCATACTCAATCTTATCAAAGAAGTCCCTAGCCCCTTTATATAATCACTATCTTGATGTTTGTCATCTCTACACTTATCCAAAAGTGGTGTCAATTTTCTAGATCTTAAAAGAGTGTCATTGGAAGAGAGTGTGGGTCCTTCCTTTTGAGAAAAACTTTTGAAACACTTTAATTCCAGATTAAAGTGTAATATAATGATTCCAAGGGGGACTAAGGATATAAAACACAACATAGGTAGTATAGTTTCAAAAGTATACAAGTGGCACCAACTCTCTTCTCTTAAGGATAGTGGCCATAACAAAAAAATGTAGTTGCACCTTATCTAGGATATAGAGGCTAACTACACTCATGATCTCAAGACCCTCTTTCAATTTTCACAACACCATCATGGGTGTGAGTGTTAGAATCTCTAGGTGTCATTTCTAGGGGGTGCCACCCTAGCTATATATTCTAAGATCTTCCCTTTTAAAGGGGGATGGTTATTATTTTTTTATAGTTATCATATTTGGTATTCTTTATTTTTTAGAAATTGTAATAGACTAGGATAGTACCAGTTAGCATTTTTCTATTCTAAAACCTTAACAAGTGCACCTCATGGATTTGATTGGATGCTTTTTATGTCCCTTTCATGGACTTATATTTTTTTTTCTCCATCTATAATGAAGAGGATGTGATGTTCTATGTTATTTAGAGTAGATAATTATCTCTATTTCTTTTTTCTTTTTTATGCTTCTATAATTTGGGTCTTTTCATGCATAATAGACTATAGCTCTTGCTTTATGCTCCCTCATGGTCTATAATACTTAAGGATATAATCTATTTTATGTAATTATATATTAGTGCTTTAAATATCTTGGTGCATAGCCTTATGTTAAATTTAATTTGCATGTTATTTTTTTCCTTTATTAAAACTTAAACAAAGATCCAGATTCTAATATCCTCAAGGTTGCTTTATAGAATGCAATTCAGTCACATAACTATTAAGATTTAACCTTTTATATAATGAAAAATTTTACTTGTTCCTTAAAGGAGAAATCCACTCTTGTCTGTATTTGAAATTTATCTCCTAGGAGATACCTTGAAGGGTAAATCCACTCTTGTGTGTGTTTGAAAGGTATCTCCTAATAGATACATTGAAGGTTTTACAGGGTCCTTACAAATATCACCTAGTAGTGCCTTCCATGTAAAAGAAAATTGCACTTGTTCCTTGAAGGAAAAATTCACTCTTGTGCCTATTTGAAAGGTATCTCTTAGGAGATACCTTGAATGGGAAATCTACTCTATTACATTTATGAGAGGTATCTCCTAGGATATACCTTAAAGGTATTACAAGGGCCTTCAAAATATCACCCAGTAGTGCCAAAATAGGAGATTACACTTTTTCACCACTTGTTTATACAACTACCACTAGTGCTTTCTGTGTAAAGGAAAATTCCACTTGTTCCTTGAAGGAGAAATCCACTCTTGTGCATGTTTGAAGGTATCTACTAGGAGATACCTTCAAAGGGAAATCCACTCTTGTGCATATTTTACCTTGAAAGTATTACAAGGGCCTTCAAAATGTCATCTAATAGTGCCTTCCATGTAAAGAAAAATTAAACTTGTTCCTTGAATGAGAAATCCACTCTTATCCCTATTTGAAATGTATCTCCTAAGAGATACCTTAAAGGGGAAATCCACTCATGTGCATGTTTGAAAGGTATCTCTTAGGAGATACATTTAAGGTATTATAGGGGCCTTAAAAATATAACACAATGGTGCCTTCCATGTAAAGGAAAAATCCACTTGTTCCTTGAAGGAGAAATCCACAAAATGGAATTTAGGAAACACAAGAAATAATTCATATAAATATTACAAGGGATAAAACCATGATCATTTGAAAACATGTCCATTAGTCCAAATGAGAGTAAAAAGTAATGTATAACCAAAAAATACCCTAAACATGTTTATTTACAAAAAAAAATCCATTGAACCTACAATATAGAAACATAAGCAACAATTCATCGCAACATTAGAAGGTCTAAAATCATAATCATCTAAAAACATGTCTGTTAATCCAAATGAGAGTCATGCATAATCTATAACCAAAATAGCCATGGATGATCTCCAAATTGGAAAATGTCACTTGGTAGTGAGCGAGATTGGTTCCTATAGACAATAGGAAATATTAAAGTTAGGGCTTAGGAAAATATAAAATCTTAAACCAATTGACACAGATAAATTTTTTTAACAAGGTAAAATGACCATAGCATAAATAAAGTCTAAGGAAATCAATGTCTTGGGGAAATTATCTCAAGTGAATTATTTTATAGGCCATAGTGGAGATGACAAAAAACCCAAAGGGTCTTTGGATAAAAAGTGAAAGGGCACTTTCAAAAGGTCTGAAGGACACTTCTCATTAGGGAAAGGTGTGGGACTAATGTCCTGAAGGGTAAGTGTGAAGGGTAAAGGGTAATTTCAAAAAGGTTGAAGGTTAATTTCAAAAAAGTTAAAGGGTACTTTGAAAAAGCCTAAAAGGTAGTTTCACAAATATTTAAAGGTATTTTTAGAAGGTCTAAAGGGAGCTTCTCATCAGGGAAAGGGCTCAAGATGAAAGTCTTGAAGAGTAAGTTTGAATGGAAAAAGGTCATTCTAAAATGCTAAAGGGTAATCATAGAGGGAAAAGAACCTTTTTGAAAAAGACTGAAAGGAAATTTTTTAGGGAAATTATCTATTCTAAAACTCTTGAAGGGTAAATTTCTCAAATCCCAAAGGGTTTGTGCCCTTTTGGTCATTATTTTGAAAAAATTACATTAGTAAGATTGTTACAGGGAATTTTTTTAGGCTTTTTGAGTCAGACAAAATGTCTGATGACAAAATTCCAAAGGGTCTTTTTTGAAAGGGAAAAGTGACAAAATCCCAAAGTGATAAAATCCCAAAGGATCATTTTGAAAGGGAAAAGAGACAAAAGGCCAAAGGGTCTTTCTAGAAAAGCCCTTAAGGTCTATAATTTTAATGGTTTGACATTTAATCTTGGAATTAAGACACCTTTACCTATTTATAAGATAGAGAAGACCTTATACACAATAATAAATGTATTGTTAACTACCTTATTTAACTAAATCACCTATTTACTCATTAAATCCTTTCTTCACTATGTTAATGATTGGTAAGTTCCACCTTGAGGTATTTTACTATGAGAATCATTATAATACCTTAATGTGTGAGTTAAAATTATCTCCTTGAGGGAAAATTGAAGGTGCCTTAATGGGTGACTTTAAATTATCTCCTTTAGAAAGTTTCACTCTAGGAAAATTAAAAAATAGGGGAAGGGTAGAGTAGAAAAGAAAGTCCCTATGGTCACACAAAAGAAAATAACCAAATAGTCTCGAAAAGTTTTAGATAAGAAAACTTAGAGATTTGTGCCTAAGGTTTATCCTAGAAGATACCATGAAGGAGAAATCCACTCTTGTACTTATTTGAAAGGTATCTCATTGAATCCCTTATAGACCTCTATAACACTAGGCAAGATCAAACTTGAAGTATCTATGGATCATAATCGATGTTTTAAAGTTTTGGGTTAGTTAGCATTTTTATCATCAACATGATCAACAAAGTTTGATGGGTGGTGTATTTCCATCCTCTTTATTGAGTTCCACTTTTTTTATTTTTAGCCATCTCTTAGTCCCTTTCATTGATGATATGTGTCATCATGGCACTTATTAGGAAAGAAGGGATTTCTTATTTAAGGTAAAGGCATGCCATTGGTTGAGGGAAGTGGGACCCATTTCCAAAAATAATTCTAGAGGTAGTTAGAAGGGAGAAATGCATCACCATAGTAATTATTATAAGCATCATGGGAATCATAGAGGTTACTTCATAGATCATAATTACATCCAACATATGAAAATCTTTCCATATGAAAGTGTTCACTAAGAGTGAGATTTTTAAGCATCAATAATATCCATTAGGAGATTCCTTCATGGGTAACTTGAAGGTATGTCCTAGGGGATACCTTGAAGATAATACAAACCTTAATAACATTGGGAAAGTTTAATCTCAAGGTATCCAATATGATATTCCTTCAAGGGCCTTATAATACCTTCATGGGTAATTTGAAGGTATCTCCTAAGAGATACCTTGAAGATATTAAAAGGAACATCAAGGTAAAGGAAAATTTTATAGGTACAACAAGGTAATTATTCCAATAATAAACTATTAATGTAATAGGGAAATTTAAATTGGATTGAGTTAGAAAGAGCATGTTTAAAGGAATACCTAAAATATGGGCTCTCTCAAGTATTAGAAGGCCCTTTAAGTTATCAAGTTATCAACTCATAGTGCTTTCAAGGTGAAGGAAAGTTCTACTAGGAGATACATTCAAGGTGAAGGAAACTACTTTTGAGGTTTCCACTAGGAGATTCCTTCAAGGGCCTTGAAGTACCCTTGTAATAACATCATGGTTAACTTGAAGGTATCTCCTATGAGATGTCTTGTAAGAAAAATTCACTCTTTTTCATGATTGAAAGGTATCTCCTAGGAGATACCTTAAAGTTACTTATTGATGGCTATTTTCACACATATTAGAAACATACTTCCCCTCATCTTTCACCTTTGAAATAAATGTTTGTGGATTCCTTTGCCCATTATATTATATTGGCTAGTGTACATAATTTATTTTTAGTTTGGTCATACTTTATTAGTTTAAGTGTGAGTTAATGTATACATTACAAAGATTTAATATGTATTTTGTATTGTATTTTATAATTAGCATTTGGTGATATACATTTAATCACTACTCAAACACACAAAAAAACCATGAATTGATGAAATATACAACTTGAATTTTATAAAAGATAAATAATTAAAACATTTTAAATGATTTACAAAATGTCTTTGGGTGAAAAAGGAATGTCCACACTTAAAATGTAGAAGACGGCCTCACTCAAAGAGAATTTGGATAAAAGGTAGAAGAAGGCCTCACTCCAAGAGAATTTGGATAGAGTACTATTTAAAATAATTACACTCAAATTGAATCCACATCAACATCTTCCATTTTATGGTGGTTACAAAATTCCTCTTGCTGATTGATATTTTGAATTGTTTAGTCTACCAAACATGCATGTAGATATATACTTGTTTAGAACTACATCGAGAAAAGAATCTTCTATGATTAGAATAATCCTTGCTTATGATAAGGATGAAGTTGAATATGCCCTTCAATTCCAACTGAAATAATGGAAGAAAGAAGAGGGAATTCTCCATTGAGCTATAGCTAATTTTAGTAAATTTACATCCATTAAAATTGAGTTAACAAAAATTAATTTTTCTCCTTGTGAAACATTTGGGTTTCATTTGTATAGCTATGGAAACCTTAAAATGTAAGGGTTGATAAATAGAGATAATTTGGTCATTATAATAAAAAATATGTTGAAATAAAAACATGAACAAGGGGTAACAACTTCTTCTATTTGCCACCATATAAAAATGTATTTAAGATACCCTACAATCATGATAGAAAAAACATTGAAGAAAACAAGACAAGCAAAGGAAACATATTTATATGCATATTTGAAAAAGGCCATATAAGTACTCACACCATTGGATAAAAATAAGATCGAACAAAAGGTTGTATCACTTTTGTTGAGACAAAATTTTGATGAGACACACAGTGAATTCTCTATATAGTATATTTCCTCTAGAAATTACACCTTGAACATTCTTATAGGGCTCTATGATTGGGGGGAGATAATATCAAAATAATAAATATGAATGAAAGGGGAATGGATGATATAATTCATTAATTTGTAAAACATAATGAGGTTTTGATGAAGGATGCTATAAACACTAAAAAATTGTACTAGATGTCAAAATATCTCAAGATTCCTTATGGACTACCTAACCTTTCTAGACCCACTAACTAATCCATCAGACCTTGGGTCAAGTTAGCTACTTAGTTAAATAAAATAACTAACTTAATAACCTAACCTGACTTGAACCCAACCCTTTTAAATCAATTTAACCCCTTTTTCTTTAGATACTCGACTATCAATGGTCAGCTTGATCACCAATGATTAAGATGACCATCGATGGTTAGGTCCTTCTCATTCTTACACAAATACCAGTTATGTAAGATAAAATAACATAATTTAATATATCCATCTTTCCTATTTCTAATGAAATCTTAAACATCTAAATCAACAAGCTGACCTCCTAGAGAACCTTCTATCCTCCATTTCTCTTAGCCTATAAAAAGAGGGGAGTACGAGGTGAAATGGATCCATGATCATAAGCATTATTGCACATAGGTATTCAAGCTTTTATTCAACTAGTCTTCTTCTAGTAATTAAACAATAGTAATAGATATCCAAACCTCTACTAGAATTACTTTCAATGCAAAGTAGTATTACTCTACCAAAATTACACTGGCCATCAACCATCAACCATTTACTAAGCAATAGGTCTATTTATACTTTTATTTTTTTATTATGGTTTCTAAATTATCTCCCCCATTAGACCCTTTTTACATATTTATTACTAACTCCTAAACCCTAAACAAACCCTTATCTGATCTTTGATCTAAATTGTAACTCCTTTTTGAGTACCTTTAGAATCCAAAAGCATCCATCGATGTTTAACACTACTATCGATGGTCACCTCCAACCACCGATAATCAGCCCAATCATTGATGGTCACTATGGCATGAAATAAAAATTTATTTCCAACCCTTTACCCCCAACCAAATATAAATTTATTTTTATCTACCTATTCATAGACCCTTACCTAATTTTTTGGACCTGACCTGATCCATTTTAGCACTAATATCGACCCACTTTTGCTATATTTAGTCATTTTCTCTATCAAGAATTTACTTTCTTCTTGTACTTAATTTTAGTATTTTTTGGTATTTGTTGTATCTTTATTTTATCATTTCCAACTTAATTTTCATCAAAGAGTGGATTGATAACCTCCTATCAAGCTCACACTAGGTATTCCACCTAACTATCTTATTAATAACCTTTTTTGTTAGTATTTTCTTATCTACAAGTTATTCCTTCCAAGACAAAGAGGATCTCTCTATAATCATATAGATTATATGCACATAACAACCAGATATTTTTACCACACCCTTATTACTAGTTTCTTATCTTCTTATAAAATTAAGAAATGAGTAAAAATTAAGAGAAACACTTCAGCATGATCAGTGGGACCCTAGCGTCATCTAGGTGCCCTTTTCTTCCTTTATTCTATGATCATAAGACAAAATATAAAATTTATTTTGGGCTTAAAATAAACTTTGCATACATTGATTTCTTGCTTTTTTTAGTTCATATAGTTAACTTAAAATCAAAGTAATTAATCATAGTTTCACTCTTGTTATCACACACTTTATCATACCACATAATCAATTGACACATCAAAACAAAACTTTAGACAAGGCTAGATTAGTATTTCATCACCTAATAGTAACCTTACCCTTTCCCATCAATTCTACTTAGAGGTCATTACCAAGGGGAGAACCAACTCAGCTCTCTAGTTAAGTATAAAATCTAAAATTTAGTATATATTGGCTAAGCACCTAACACCCTTATTGTTGTTGTGTGTGAAGTGAGGGGGTAGGACCCAATATCAAGACACATATTGACATTCAATATAGTTTCTTTTTTAGCACCTTTAACACTTGAAACCAACCTTATACTTATTCTTTAGTACTTGATCTACAAACCAAATTTCCTCTTCACACTTTCTAGGGCATAAGCCAAAAGTGATCTAAAAAGAATCTTATGTTTTAAATTCACTTTAGTGTATGTTTTAATTGCATTGAGATTATTTTACTTTTGCTTGCTTTGTGTTTGAGTTGTGATTTTTTCATAGTTTATTTTATATTCTTCAAATGGTCTTTACTATAAAAATATTTGATGAATCAAACTAACTAAGAACCACCATCTCTCTCTTCCTCTTCTTCAAAGGAGTATACTTATGATGTTGAGATTTCTCCTCATCTTTCTCCCCCTCCTACCATGCCTTGGATAGTTTTCAAGGGTGATGCATATTTTTCTACCTTCCTTGATAAAAACCCTATACCCCTTAAACATTACCTCAATACCTTAGCTCACCACACCGCTATTGCTTTGGTTCCTCCTATAGATCCAATTTATGGTATACCTCCCCATATTATGGTTGGTTCTACATATACCCAACCTATGATCACCCAAACATATTCTTCCAACAATATCCCATCCACTAATAGCACCCAAACTCAATCCAACATCCTAACCAATAACCAAACACCCCCTATACCAACTAACACCTTTAATATAGGGGAAACCTCACCTCTTGTTACCCATATTTTATCCACCATGGGGGTGTATTCTGCCCCTATTTATACTATTCCCCTTATTACTACCAACCCACTAACTTCCACCCCTCTTTAAAATTTGGTCCTTTCCATACCTCTTACCCTTCCACATATTAGCATAAGAGTTACCACTCAACCTCAACAAACTACCAACCCATCCATACCTCCAAATCAACCCATATAAATCCATCAACAAATACCCATGACATCCTACCAATATGTTCCTAATCTATAAGGATACATATCACCTTTTACCCAACCTTATGTGCCCATTAACCCTTATGTGGCACCATCCCAACCTCCAATGACCACATGCCAATATGTGGTATCTTCTCAACATTTTACCACTTATCCATATATTATTTCCACCCAACCTCAACCAAAGTTACCACATAATTATGGAGCTTTCCAACCTCAAATAGATTTGATCAAAATGTTAATGGACAAAATGGCCAACCTAGAGTCATCTATTTTTGGGGCTCATAACCTTTTATCCTATGATTAAATCTACATTGAACCTATCCATTCATACATATCTATCCAATATTATCCTCCCTAATGGTAACTACCCAAGTTTTCTGATTTCTAAAGTAAGGAAGACCTCCAACAAAACTTGAGAGCATTTTTCCATTATTTTTATTTGATTACCTATGATAATGTTATTCTCATTTGTACCTTTCCCATGTCTTTATTAGGACCAATGTTGGATTGGTATAGTGATCTCACCAAACACTCCATATTTTCCTTTTCCCAACTTTCCCAAATATTCTTAAATAATTTCTCAGTTAATATACCTAACAAGGTCTCCATTACCAACCTCTACTCTACTAAGCAATTTGATGATGAATCAATTATCGACTTCATATCTAGATGGAGAGGTCTTGTCAACCAAATTTATTTATCTTTACCTCAATATAAATTGATTGAACTTTTCTCTTGGGGTTGTGCTAAACATATTTCCCCTACTCTTCAAGTTCAAACTTTTAGGACTTTTGATGAGGCATTCACCATGGCATGAAAATTAGAAATCAGAGCCATTAATGAGGGAAATTTGAAACTATAGAACAGAAATTCTAGATTTAAATCCAATGACCCTTCCTTAACAAAAACCACCAATCAATCTAAACATCCCAACACCAAACCCAAGGCATCCACAAACTTAGTTGTCTTTGAAACTACCCCACCACCAATTGTCAACCAACCCAACCCCACATCAAAGTCTTCCAACAACAACAAAACCAAAACCAAGTTATCTCAAAAAAATATACTATGATAGGTGAGTTTCGTGCTTCAATTTTAGACAAATTTATCAAAGCAAATAGTATACAACTTCTACCCATAAAACCTCCTCAACAATTTGATGTTTTTCACCCTACACATAGTTGGTGCAATTAGATGATCTATGTGCTTTTCACCATGTCATTGGACATGATGTTAGTAGGTGTAACACCTTTAAAACCATTATTGAAAACATGATTGATAAGGGAGAACTTGTATTTGATAATCTCAATACACCCTCTAATCAGTCCTTCGACATCTTTCATCAACCTTTTCCCAATCATACCCCTTCAACCAACTATGATGATAATAAATTGGAATCATCTCATGCTTGTGAGGTCTATATGGTTAATATCATTATAAATGAACCTATCATTAAGGAGACTATTACCTCAAATAACTCTTCCTCTATTCCACTCATTGATGTGGTGGACTCACCCTCTATTCTTTTGGATGAACAAATAGAGGAAGAAACCACCCCTCTTTCTTTACTTTATGAGACTTTGGACCTATCCACATCTCTTTTTATAGAAATACCAAAAGAGAAAACCATTGCTTCAACTACCTCTTCCCCCATTCCACTTAATGAATTGGTGGAATTATCTAGCATTCGTTTGCATGTCCAAACAAAGGAAATAACCATTTCTATTCCTTCATTTTAGTCCATCACACCTTCTTCCCTTATCATAAAACCACCAATTCTCTCTTTGGATATTCCAAAAGAAGAGATTACCTTGTCTAGCTTTTCCATGGAGGAGACATCCTCCCAAATCTTGGAACCTTCCATCAAGGGTAAAGGATACGAAACTATTCCCTCACCTCCACCTATGGGATTAACCTTTGAAACCAATGACCAAGGAATTAAAACCATTTACAAGAATTTTTATAGATTATTCCAAAGTCTAGAGTTTACTTCTCAACCAAAACTAGATAGTGCTACCTTTTAGCATCATCTTAGGTGGTTTCCTACATTCAACCTCACTTGCATCCACAATCAAACATATCATCACCTAAATACCTTCATCAAATATTCCTCCTCAAAAAACATAGGAAGACCACCTAACCCACCTCCATCTAAAATTTTCAAATCACCTTCACCTCTCTAACCAAACCCATAAATAATCAAGGAATACTTCCTACACCTAGCCTTGCTCACCCATATTTTAATTTGGATTTAACACCATCTAGTCCACCAAAAAAAACCCAACAAAACCAACTAAGAAGGTGGAACCACCTAAATTACCACCATGAACTAGAGTTATACCACCTCCTCCCCTCTTATCATCTATCTTAGGACCCCATCCTTCTACCATCCCACAAGCTCATTCTTATACCAAGAAGGTCAACCCTCTCATAATTACCTATTCATAGTCTAGTAAGCCTTATCATTTTTCTCTACCTACACCTACCTCCACCAAATCATCAAACTCCCCATCTTTCTTAACTAAATTATCTACCTCTACCTTCCCACCTATCACCAAACCTTCACCATCCACCTCTAAATCTTCCACCTCAAAACTGACCATCCCCAACCAAAACCACCTACCAAAATAATTCCACCACCTATAATTTCCATAGTGAATCCTACTTCTACAAAGGCTCTCACTCCTAAAACCAAGAACCTATCACCTCCAACACCTTTACTTGAATCTTATTTAACCACTGAACAAATGTTGTTTCAAACCTCTTCCTTAAGCCTATCACCTATAAAATGCTTTGACCCTTCACATCCTAAACCATCATGGTTAGATGAAAATTTGATCTATTTATACCATAGGACTCTTATAAATGACATGAAGAACTATAAATCTCTCCAAACACTTATCTATAGCTTATGGGATGAAGATGATTTATTATAAAATGAACCGCCCTTAATACCATTACTTCCCAACCACCAAATAAACCCATCTAAAAATTACCTACTCATCCACTCTCATTTTAAATTAAGGATGAATTGAAGCAACCATCTAGCCCAATATCTCCCTTAATCCACACTATCTATATGGTTACCATATCTAGGGCTGAACAAAAGGATAAGGGAAAAGCCAAAGTATCCATACCATGGACATACCCTTCTAACCCTTAACCTAAAAATAAAACCTAAGGACCCTAACATTTAACTTCACCTTCAAAAAAACCCAAAATATCCATTTTGGGTGCATCTCCTTCCAACCCTTTTGAACCCGTCCATCGAGTGGTTCTAAAACAACTTCACTAAATACTGATGAAGATGAGCCTTTATGAACTAATTAACACCTTGCCCCATCATCACTAAAAATTTATAGAGGCCCTAAAATTGATATAAGTTCAACCAAAATACCCTCAACATCTTTCATCCTTTACCATAGTCATTTAACTTTTTACCTTTGTCACCTTCTAGGATTTAGAAATTCCTTATATTTATTTTGAATATCTTGGTCCTCCCCTCTTCATCACTACATAAATCAATCAAACTTGCATCAAAAGGGTTATTATTGATGGATAAATTAGTATTAACATTATATCCTCTCATGCTTATGACCAAATCTAATTACCTAAGAACATCATTTTTAGAACTATAACGGCCTTCCACTCTTTCAATGATACTATGGCCACTACCTTGGGGACAATCATCCTCCTCATCCATTTGGGACCTCATATAATTCCATTAATATTTTATGTTGTATAAGGCAAGTTTCAATACAAATTCTTACTTGGAATCCCTTATATCCATGCCATGAGTTTTGTCCCATCTACCTTACACCAATATGTCATGTTTGAACATGAAGCTCATGTTGTTGCCATAAAAGTTCACCCTAGTCCTTTCACATCTTACAACATGACATATCAACCAAAAAATGTTCTTGTTACTTCCTCATCCACCTCACCACCAACCAAAAATATTTATACCCCTATGAATGATAAAGATTCAAATAGGTCATCTATCTCTTCTTCTCAGATCCCCATAGAGGACCCATTGGAGCCCATGTTCAAACGTCTCTCACTAGGGGAGTATTATCTCTTAGCCTTAGATGTTTTACCTACTCCTCAATAGTATGGTAACCTCAACCATGATCCTAATTATGACTCCAACATCAAATCATCATCCCTTTTTGGCCTCTTAACCATTAAACTAACTTAATCTTTGGGGGACTTGATCATCCACTTCTTACTTCCACCACCACCTCTACCATCCAACCATTTACCTCTAACTTCTTCTATCTAGACAAACTAAAATTTTCAAAATTATAACTTCATAGGTGTGCCTAGAAGGAATTTGGCCTTAGTAGTTATGAACATGGACCTCATGAATTACCTTCCATCAAAACCGATAAACCTCATGAGTTATTTGGACTTTGGTTCATACTACCAAAATAACTAACCAATTCACCAAAACACATCACCACTATCGATGAAGACATCCCTTATTCACCAACCCAATATCCTTAAAAGTCTAAGGATTTTGATATCATCCCATCTATCTTTTTTTTATCAATATCATTAGTTTAGGCCCCCTAACCTATCAAAAGGATGACCAAACTAAAAACCTTTATCTCATTCATCTTGAAATGATAGGAAATAATTTTCCTACCATTAACACCATCTAGCATTAGGGTGATGATTCCATTATCACATTTCTATCCATAAATCCCTTTCTCTTAAGAACCAAACCATGTTGAAGGAATAAACTATCAATGTTAACTTGTGTACTCAGGATAACCCTTGTATTATCAATATTGGTCAATCCTTAGATTCTAATGAAACAACAATATTACCCTTATTTCCTTCATGATTGAAGAATAGCATTTGCTTTGTCCTATTAGGATATGCCCATAATTGACCCTTTTATTTCCCTTTACAACATTTTCATCCATCCTAATTCTAAGCCCATTCAATAAAAAATATGCAAGATGCACCCATACAATACCCTTCTAGTCAAAGAAGAGCTTCAATGTCTCTTATCTATCAACTTCATCCAATCCATAAATTATCCCCAATGGGTTTCTAACATAATTCCCATCACCAATCCTATAGGAGGACTTTGTCTCTATATTAACTTTCATGACCTCAACCTTGTTTACCCAAAAGATGACTTCCGTTTGCCTAGCATCGACCAACTTATTGATCTTACAATTGGCCACAAGGTGTTATCTGTAATAGATGGTTTTTAAGGATATAATCAAACCTTGATTTCCCCTAAGGATCATCATAAAACTTTTTTCATCACCCTATGGGAAACCTTTTGCTATAGGGTCATGCCATTTTATCTAAAAAATGTTGGTATAACATACTAGCATTCGATGACCAACATCTTCCATGATCTCATCCATAAAATCATAGAGGACTATGTAGATGACCTCCTTGAGAAATATAGACATTGCAAGGATCACCTAGCCATTCTCACAATCATCTATGAATGCCTAATCCCTTTCTACATCTGACTCAACCCTAAAAAATGTATTTTTGGGGTCATATCTAAAAATTTTCTTGTAATTATCATCTCTCTTTAAGGAATCAAAGTAGACCCTATCAAAGTTAAATTTTTTTTGAGATGTCACCTCCAAGCCAACTTAATCAACTATGTATCCCTCAAGGGAAGATCCAATCCATTTGTCACTTCATCTCTCATTTATCAGATAAATGTCAACCCTTTCACCATATTTTCAAGAAAGATATCTCTTTTAAGTGGATGAATGACTACCAAAAATCCTTTGATTCACTCAAAGAATACCTTATTTTTCCACCCATTCTTACCCCTCTTAAAGAGGACCAACCATTCTACCTTTATATTTCCACCACTGACCATTCTTTAAGGGCAATGTTCACTCATCATGATGAATAAAATAAAGAGCAAGTTCTCTACTACATAAGTCAAAAACTTATATATTATGAGACTTGGTATACCCATTCTGAGAAACTTTTCCTCACCTTAATATTTTTGGCTTCTAAAATTCATCATTACCTTCTCAATCACAAAACTTTTGTCATCACTAACACTAACCCACTCAAGTTAAAACATTCTAAACCATACCAAAAAAAAAATATGGCTAAGTGGTTCATGCTCCTATTTGAGTTTGACCTTGAGTTCCTCTAGAAAAAGTTAATTAAATGGTAAGTTATTGATGACTAATTGTCCAAATCTCCTCTACCAAAAAACCAACCAATTCCTCTTGCATTTTCAAATTATTCCATCACAACTCTTTTTCAAGAGGAACCACCTATCAAAAGACCATATTCTTTGATGGCTCAAAATGAAAATGTAATGGGAGTCCTAGAGTTAATCTCATTACCCTTAATGCTGAACCTCTTCCACTTTCCTTTAAACTTGATTTTGATTGTACCAATAATGTGGCTGAGTATGAATCCCTAGTGATAGGTCTCTAAATGGCTCTAGCCTTTAGAGTTAATATGATTAGTGTCTTTGGTGATTCCCAACTTGTGGTTAAATATGTCAATAGATCCTACCAATGTAATAATGATATCTTGTAAAATTATAAATAACTAGTAGATGTACTCTTAGCATCATTTGATCATTACCTTATCGAGTTTGTTCCATGATCTACTAATAAGTTCATAGATACAATGGATTCCCTTGCCTCCCAAATCACATCTCAACCTACTAATTCTAAATTATTTGTTACCATCAATCACTTTATCACACCCTCTTATATCCATTTTGACTTTCCTACCATTTTTCATGTGGAAGCATCTCTATCAGACATATGGTACAAACAAACCTTTAACTACCTTAACCTCAACATCATCCCTCCCAACCTTTATAGTAATGCTCAAAGATATTTTATGTAGAGTACCTCTCATTATACAATACTATAATGAATATTTTACAATCATAGCTTTTATGGCATCCTTATCCATTGTCTACATAGTCATGAAGCTTCCCATGCTATCAAAGAAATTCATGATGGAATTTGTGAGGGATACTTTAGTGGTTTAGTTGTCACTATTAGACCACCCTCAACTAGGACTTATGTGATTATGTAATGAAGTATGTTAAATGTCAAAAACATTAAAATTTACATCATGCACCTACCCATGGCCTTCAAGTATCTAAATACTATTGGCCCTTCTCACAATGGTGACTCAATCTCATTGGGAAAAGTAATCCTCATTCTTCATAATGACACTAATCCATCATTACCACTACTGAGTATTTCACCAAATGGGTGTAAGGTATTCCTCTCATCTCAACCAAAATTGATAAGATAATCAACTTCGTTAATCATTATATCATTTGTGGTTTTGGTGTTCCCCATAAGATCATCATCAATAATAGAAAATCTTTCAAAAACAAGCAAGTCTAAGGTCTTTGTGATGTATTTGCAATAAATTTAAGCTTATCCTCACATTATAACCATCAAAAATCAAATGGACTGGTGGAAGAATCTAAAAAAACCCTTAGTAAAATGTTAACCAAAGTAGTCAGTGCTTTAGGTCAGGATTAACACTTGCACATCCCTTTCACTTTACAGGCCTATTTCACTAGCATTCAAACTTCCACAAGTGCTACCCCTTTTTATCTAGTATTCAAATTAGAGGTAGTATTTCCTCTTAAATTCCATATTCCTTCTCTTCACATATCCTTACAAGACATCATTTCTAAGAGCGACTATCATCAAGAACATCTAGCATGACTTGAGCTATTTGATGAGCATCACCTATTAGTGCTTACCATATTCATGTCTATTAAGAGAAAATCAAGTGTACTTGTAATAAGAACCTAAAATAACAAGAATTAAATATTGGAGACCTTGTCTTAAAGGAAAATCAACATGTAATGAATATGGAGAAAAGCAAAAGAGGCAATTTTTCTTTCAATTGGCTTCGACCCTATATCATAACCCTTAAGTATGGATCAAGATCTTACCATATATCCTCTCTCAAAGGCAAACTAAAACCTGAGCCTCTCAATGCTTCACATCTACATCATTTATTTTCTTAAATAGGGATAAAAATTACCTTCTTTTCTAACTTAAGCTCATCCCTTGATTTATAATATGTTCACCTTCACTTACCTATCACTATCTCTTTGATGACAACCAATTACAGCATAGAACCATGTGATTAACCATCACAAACATAGCCTAATCCTAAATATGGGTATCATGTCTCTACCCATAGTATGGTTCTTATGGATACTTTTCATCTCTAACAAGATGGAATCCCATGGTTATTATCTCTCAAAACTAACAATTTCACCTATTATTTTGTGATAAAAGTTTTTACCTCATAAAGGGAAAACATCTAAGCCTATATAGAATTTTCCATGTCTAAACCTAGCATTAAAACACTTTAGGATACAAAAATATCACTTGGGTCACATGTCTCTAAAATTACAAACTACTCCCTTGAAGGACAGCTGCCTAAAACTAAATTGCTTAAAAGATAGTTTGCTCCCTTGAAGGATAACTACCAAATAAACAAACCCAAACTTAGACCACTCCCTTAAAGGATGACTAAGTCAAATGGGTCAAATCAATCATTTTAATATTACTACATCAAGGAGCTTCATAAACCTATCAAAACCATAATAATAAAAAAATACCTTATATCAAAATTAGAACGAGTTATCCCAAAAAAGTTAAAATCAACTTTAATTAGTAGATTTCCCACATCGATCATTCTGCACCTTGCATGAAGACATAAATTTGTCTAACACAATTCTTAGGTCACCTATAAAAGGGGAAAACTAACCCACATAAGGTTACCTTGCCTATCAACCCATTTACCTTTCACCTATCACCTACCTCCCCCTTATACCATCTACAAATCAAGGGATTATGAGCTTACATGACACAATGTGATCAAGACACCTTTTTATCAACCAAAGCATGATAATGTGAAGCATTTTAAAGGATTATGTTGTTTAAGCCAATTTAACTTTAATTTTTATTTTATCCTCACAAATGAAAAAACATAGTGGTTTTTCCTTAACTCTTTATCATTGGTTCATGTAGACATATGTCTCATGATTTTTATCTCTTTTTCCACATCTAGTTTGTTATCTAACTTAATCTATGTATTTTTATCAAGACATGCACATCAAATCATGTCATATAACATCATTTCATAAACCAAATCAATAACCATAATCAAACCATCCATAATCATCAACATCATATCCATGAATAAAATAAAAACATCATCCATAATCATCACATACCTAAGTTACTGAGTCTACATCTCATAAGCATAAATCATAAAGCATAAAACATCAAAACACCTAAATCATGAACCATAAACCATAAACCACATCTATATATCATCATGAAACATACATCACATCTATATATCATTGTGAACATCATGAACATCATGTCATCAAAATAAATAATACATGTAAAAATGTATATCATCTCTCTCTCTCTCTCTCTCAAAGCATGTACGTCTCATTACAATAGCATGCAGGCTAGTATCAAAACTATTGATGCTTAAAATTGCATTTTTTCAACACCAATAATGGGAAGTTTCAGGAATGTGGGACTTGCGACCTGAAATGACCTCCAGATTTTAAAGAAGCTGGCTCTTATTTATCTCAAATGTATAATGAGAAAAGGGATATAAATTAAATAGAAACACAAATGTAACAAAATAAAATCTAACTAAGGTGATACACCTAAATTTAATTCAACCCTTAATTCTAAGCATAGTGAAGCTATCTTTAAGATTCAATTACATTAAAGAGTAAACAAGGCATGATCAATGTAAAAGATGAGAATAGATAGGATCAAAGGCTCACAACTTAGATGATTTTGCAATAACACAAAAAATATCAACAAAGACACATAACTCAATCTTCTTATTTACATTCCAGTCACATAAAAGGAATAGAAACATGCACAGTTATACAAACTTTCTAATTTAAGAAAATAGAACAAAGGCAAATGACATTACTGGCTACAGTAAGAAAGTCTAAAACTTCTTGATAACAATCTCTCGTAGAAAATTCTCTCTATCTTTTGATGATGATCCTTCTAGAGATCTCTGCACCCATATTTTTAGCATCAGACTAGCTCTAGATTGCCTACACATTCCCAATCTAATGGTCTAACTGAACTCTAACTAAATGGGAAGTGTCTAGCAAAAGATATTTCCTTGATCTAAAATGTTTCATCTCCCTACAAGTTCATTGGCTAAAATAGATACACAGGACACTTCCCCCTGTGAAACGGGTGAGGACACTTGGTAGTATCCACTTTTTCACTTGAAAACCATTTCATTATTTAGGCAACACTAGAAAATGACACTTGGTAGCTTTTGTAGACCTTAAAAAAAACACACATCACTTTCATTGTAACTTATAATCTTTATATGTCTTTGCTCAGGAGTGTTCTATCTTTGACATATGTCATAGTCTGTTGCTTCTAAACTTTAACAAATTATAGAAAATGGGACCCACAACACTTCTTTCTTGAGCAGCTTCAAAAGGGGAATAGACATAGGTGTCACTTTCCACATATCTTTAACAAGGGACACGTGGTGGTTTTCATGGCTTTAGCTAAGGATACATGGAGGTTTCCATTGAGCTTTAGCTAGACTGTAGAAACATTCGGGACTCATTTTAGATTCATATAGATGGTGACACTTGGCAGCTTCTGCTAACTTTAGAAACAAAACTTGGGGCCCACCATAGTATTTACATTAACCATGAAACAAAATGAAGATATTTTAGATTTTGACATGTGGTGGATTCCATTTTTTTTAGCTAGGGATATGTGGCATCTTTTGTTGCTTTTAGAAAAACATATTGAAGCCTTCTGTAGTTGCCACTTGGCACCTTTCACTTGACCTTGAGAGAAGCTTATTAAAAGAAGCTTTCAAAACTCATAATAAATTTGAAACATGGATGTCAACACTTGTCACACTTTGTTGAGTTACTATGGGACACGTGACACGTTCTAAGCAACTTATAGAAATTATAAAGTGTGTCTCAGCTGATGACACTTGTCAGCTTCTGCATGACTTTTATACTTAGACAAAATTTAGGCAAAAAGAAATTTTTGCCCATGCTCTGTGTCAAAAACTTCACTGCTTTGAAACTAAAACATGCAAGGACAAAACTTGGAGTGTAAAACTGAAAATCAAAAGATTAAAATGTAGATTTTTTTACTCTACAGTTCTTGGTGTCCCCGAGGACTTGTGAGCCTGCTAAAAAAGAATCCAAAGAATGTATAAAAAGTGTGACAAAAATCACAACTTCAGTAAGGTTGTCTAATAAATAGACCACTCATCATCAGATAATCCCTACTTATTTTGTAATTTGTTGAAGGTTAAATCAAGGTTGATGATATCCTTGTGTGAATTTTTTTGCAAAATATGAACTATAGCCTTTAATTTAAATTCAAGATAGGAAATGGGAATCAAGACAGCTTCCACTTCAAGCACTAATGAATCATCTCTTAAACCCTAAAAGACTGCCTGATCATTTTTCCTGGATAACAACAAATGTTTAATCTCATCAATCATCAACATAGTGTTGTTATCAAGAAAAGGGGAGGGAAGACCCAAATGCACCAAATCTTCAATGTGTTGTTTCATGTCTTTGATTCCTTCTTTCACCACATCTAGAAGCTCTCTACAATTGATTACTATGGAATTGAAATTGAGAAATTCATTCACTCTTTTGGTAGCGATCATTCTATCACTAATCCTTGCTACTGATAATGTTCCATTAGTTACATCATATAGATTTTGTAGCAGCATTTGAGAGTCAAACACTCTCAAAGAGATAGTGGATAGATTGTCTTCAACTGAAGTCTCCACCTTTTCACACAATATTTGTGCATTTAGCAAAAAGGTTAAAGAGGGTCTGAGCTTAGTAATCTCCTCAGAGATTCTTTTCCATATTGATACATAAAAATCCTTAACTAGATTTAAAACCCATGCATTCTTTGGCCTATTAGCTAACTCAAGTGTCAATTATTCTGTCATTTGTCACTTGGCTTGAAGTTGGGCCTATATATTAGTGGTATTGTTCTACTCATTCAACATCTTCTGTTGAAGTTGAGTGATCTGTAGTAGGCTTTCATCACATTTTTCCTATAATGTTACCTTTTCTCAACTTAAGGTTGTCACTGCATCTTTCACTTACATTAGCCCTACTTTCAAAGAATCATTTTGGGCCTAAATAGCCTAGTGAGTCTAAAAATAAATAATATCTTGCAACTATTTGTTGAGACTCTCTATTTTGTTATTCTTGGTATTGATTTTTGTAGTCAAACTGCTACAGTTTGCCTTCTCTCAAGCTAGTTTAGCCTCCATCTTTTGTAGCTTCTTTGATATTTTCAAATAATCATTAGCTACTATAGAAGTGGATTCATTTAACAGCTCAACCCTATCTTGTGGTCTGAAAAAGAACATGTTTATAGCCACTACATTCATTGTATAATCTTTAGGCTGCATCTATTCATTTGGTTGGACTACATTAGGTGACAAATGGGTCACCATTAGTTGCTACTAGATTGGGTCAAATTGTGACCTCATATGTGGTGTAGCTAGGGATTTATTATATTTGATTATCTTTTTCTACATTTGGACTTCCCTTGCCTTCTTATTAGCATCTACTTGAGTTTGGAAGGTAGAAGGAGAGGTAATATGCCCACCCGTAAAAGGATAACCTTGTGGCAATCCATATGGAATAGCCAAATGTTGGCTAGGGGAAATTTGAAGAGGTACTTTCTTTGGGATAGACAAGGAAAAATGAGGAAATGATGTGGCCTAAATATGGATAAATAGGGAAAAATGAGAAATGGGCACAACAGAGGTGGCAGGGGATATTATTTGGCTCAACAAGATTGTCATCCCAAGAGAAGAAGAGAGAGATTGAGAAGAAGAAAGAGACACCACACTTACCTAAGGATCATTCAAATTACTCTATGGTTGGTGTTGTGAGGGTTTTGCCCCCTCCTCTGAATCAAGCTAAAACCTTAGCCTCTTACATTTCCTTGGCATTTCTTCTTCTGGTTGTGTTTCCTTCTCAAAATTTATCACTACTACTAGTGGTGAATGTATAAAATTGGGAACCCTAAAGGATGACACTAATGGATAAGATTTTTGTGGTGAGGATACCACACTCTTTTATTTTTAAATGGCACTAAGAGATTGGGGCCAAATAGTTACAGCGACTGTAGCTAAGGTTTGCCTTGGGGTCTACAATGTTTGACTAGATTCTACTCTGACTTCTGACTCTCCACCCTGTGTCTACAAATTGCTTGTATTAGGGCTAGAGACATGAGACAGATGACATTCATCCAAAAGTTCCTCCCATTTCTCATCTAAATCCACATTTACAAAAGAGTGAGTGGTCTCACAAATCTCTTGCCTATATTTCCAATAGGCTTCTATTTTCTCAAGTTTCTAGTCTTTGTTTTTCAATGCCCTTCTTAAACTAGAAGTCATTTTGATTTTAGGGTCAAAATATCTTTTCTTATCATAAAAAATCTCCCATGGCCTGGCTTCTTCTGAGGGCAAATTTTTCAATTCCATATATACATCAGGAATATCTTCCTGAGGGTTTCTTCTATTTTCCCAAAAGGGACGGCCTTCATGCGTAATTCTAGTGGCAAGCTTATTATTCTTGACCCATGAAGTTATGAAACCATTTGGGTCATATCCCGATTTATCTTCAATTAGAAAGAAACCTAGGAATGCTAGCTTTCTCAACAACATGAGCTCAACATCTCTAGCCTCTAGGACCATGTTGTTTATTACCCATAGAACATCATACATTTTCTTATTTTTCTTCCCAGTGCCATATTCATTATCCACCATAGACACTTGTCTAGTGACCTCTAAGAATGCTAACCTAAGGGTCAAAATCTTAGGTATCAACACTATTTCTCCACTAAAACCATGGACACTAATAATAGTATGATGGTATCCAAAAAAGTAATCACAAGGAATAGTGAAATTGATCATAAGGCCTAAGACACTTGGAGTCAATCTATTTACAACTGGCTCTGGGCTTAGATGACAAAAATCAAGGGCAATAAAAAGTTCCCAAAATTTGTATGGGTCACTGGTTTTAGACAAGATATGTGTCCATGCAGACATAGGAATGGTCCTATGTAGACTAAAGCTTGGATCATACATATTTAGTGCATGTGTTGGGAAAATATGCCAAAATTTTGATACAACATGAGATGAAATAGATAAGAGGAATACCTAAAAACCCCTTTAGATTTAAAATGGGTGAGCTGATGAACTATTGAATATGCAATCTGCTCAAAGAAATCAAGTCGATACTCCTGATTCTTGTCAATAGTTTTCAATCTGAAGAGGATGGCCATTTATTCTTCATAGATAGTTATATCATCTTTCATTTCAAAAATGAATGCCATCATAGAAAGTGCCTCTTGGCTGGCCTGCATAAATTGTGCTCTTGTTGTTGGCAGTGTCAACATAGTGGTATCATCATCACCTAATTGTAATTCTGATTTTAGAAACCTCAATTGAGTATTGATGTTGCCCACATTTTTTACATTTTGGCAATGCTAGGAAACAAGGATATCTTGTCATGATATAGGGCCAACATGTCTCTGATAGTGTAATTTAAATAATGAATGGACCCTATTGTATGGTATTTGAGGGTGCATGAAATACTTTAGAGCATATTTCAACTAAGTCAAGGCATGGATGTACACCTGGCATAATGAATTGTGCCAGCTTAGAAGTCCATATTCTCATTATGAATGTTTCATATTGTCTATACTTGGCCCTCTGAATACACCTTTGATGTGCCCCTTCTCTTAGAGTTTTGCTAGGCTTTTAAAGAATTGGGTCCATGATTCCATCTGTAAAATCTTTCACCTTTGTTAGGTCATTTGTATAACCACTTCTAGGGACTCTAGTCTGTGGATAGGTCTTTAAAGGTTATACAGGGGATGAAGCATATGACTTGCTTATGAGAAACTTATCAATGGATTCATAAATCCTAGACCCTTTTTGTGAAGATTGTGTTCCTTCCATATCTATATCTATACTTGTAAATAGTGAACTGTGGTAACAAGTATGGAGCTTTGCAATAGGGAAGGTACTTTCACTAAGTAGGTTCACTATGAACTAAAAATGCAAGTAATAGGGATTTTCTAGCAGATGCAAGAATGTTTGAGACATTGTTAATCTTTAACTCTTGTTATGGGGTATTTAATGACCCATAAACTCTCAAAATGGCATTAAAACTAGATAATTGTTAGTAAATCTTACTAAATCTTCATGGGATAGCAAGTTAGACACGTCATGAAAGTGGCTATGCAAGGTACCTTAGAGAATTTAAGGATTTAGGAGAGGTTTAATGTGTCGAGAGTTTTGAAAATTTTGAAAAAAAAACTCTAAGCTGTGGCCATGTTTTTAAAGAAGACTTATTTAAAAGAAAGAGTGAGAAAGAAAAATGGGAAAACAAAGCAATAAGGGAAGGAAAACTATCTAACTATAATACATTAGAGACACAGCCTAACTGAAATGTTTCAAGTAGATCTCATTCACAAGAATCTCTTTAGGTTCATCTTCCATTATTTCTAGCTCAAATGAATTTTTTTGTTTACATGCATGAATTTTATAGGGGCCAGTCCACAATGCTTAAAATTTAGTATGTTGACCCATCTTGGTACCTCTTGCATCCCATTTCAAAACAATTGAGCCTACTTCGAAATGGGGATTTGAAGTCCTTTTATCGACGCAGTCTTTAATTATTTTTTGATGAGTTATTAATGAATCATGTGTTGCATCCCTCTTTTCTTGAACTTCCAAAATTTTAGCAAGTCTGACCTACATGGGGCCATTTTCCTCAATTTCAATTTGTTTTAACAGTTGGAGAGTAGGAATCTCCAAGCTTAGGGGTATTACAATAGGCTTGCCATAGACCAATTCATATGGGGACATTTCTTTCACATGCTTAGGTGTAATTCTATTAGCCCACAGTGCTATATTAAGCACTTTATACCACTCTTTGTGATGATCAACCCCTATTCTCTTAATGAGTCTAATTAGGTTCTTATTGGTTGATTCTGCCAAACCATTACCCTGAGGGTAATAATTAGAGGAATTTTTAAGATAAATTCCATGTTTTAATGCAAAGTTAGATACTTTAGACCCTAAAAATGCTTTAGCATTATCTAAAATTATGGTGTGAAGAGCCCCAAAGTGAGTAGTGATACTCCCTAGAAAATCTTGGGTCACATTTTTTGTTGCTTCTTTAAGTGGCACTACCTTAGTCCATCTAGTGAAATAATTTGTGGAAGTTAGAATCGATTTGTGACCCATACTTGACACTATATTTATCATTCCAATGAATTCAAGACCCCATTGAGCAAAGGGTTCATCAACAATTATAGGACTAAGGGGCATTGCTACATTCTTTCTCATCCCTACATAATATTGACAAGATTATCACTTTTTAACCAATTGATAATAGTCTGTAAATAAAGTGGGCCAGAAATAACCTACCTCACTTATCTTTATAGTTGTAGTTCTTGCAAAAAAATGTCCACCTGAGACTCCATGGTGCATTTCATGAAGTATTTTCTTAGCCTCATCTTTCTCTATGCATCTTAAAAGTTTTCCATCAATATTTATTCTGAAAAGAACTTGTTCAATTAAAATAAAATGGACCCCTTACATCCTATACTATCTCCTCTTGTCCTGAGGGTTTTCTTTTGGGTAAATCCCATGTTTCATAAAATGGATCATGTTTATGACCTAGGAGTTTTGATCAATTTCTTGTATCCTCAATACAATTTCCTTTTCTATTTCTGAATCTATTTCTTCATGTATCATCTTTACAAGCTCTTGAGTCATGTATTGGCACAACCCCCTACCTCTAACTAACTTAGTGGGTTTGACCTCTACATCATACTCAAGGATCCTTGTTATCCAGTTTGCTCTTTTTTTAATAATTTCACCCTTCATAATGTATCCTCTAACACTTGGGTGAGCCACAAGTATCATAATCTTACTTCATAATACTATATGCCTGAATTTATTGAGGGCTTTTACCATTGAATATGCTTTTTTTTCCACAAAGTTGTATCTGGTTTCATATTCCCTAAGAGTCCTTGAGAAAAAGGCTAATGGATGCTCTCCCTCCTATCTATCATCTTTCTGTGTTAGGACATCAGTAATACTAAGCTCTTCTCCATAGACATACATTACAAAAGTCTTAGAAAATTATAAGTTTTTAATTACTGGGGCCGTTGAAATTGCTTTCTTAACCTCTTCAAAGGATTGTATTCCTTTTGTAGTCCAATTGAATACCATGTCTTTCTTTAACAAGAGTGTCACTGGTCTCACTAGGCCTGCAAAGTCAGATATGAACTGACTGACAAAATTTATCTTCCCAAAAAAATATTGAATTACTTTCTTATTTACAGGTAGGGGCAAGTTTATTATGGCTGCAACTCTCTCTAGATCTATGGAGACTCCTTCTTTGGATACTATATGTCCAAATAGTTTGCCTTGAGGTACTGTAAAGATACACTTCTTGGGATTTAGGGATATTCCAAATTCTTGACATTTCTTAGAAATAGATTTTAGATGATCAAAATGATCAACAACATTCTTGGAAAAAATAGTGAGATCATCAAGATAAATTAGGATGATTTTATTTATAAGTTCCCTAAATGCTACATCCATAGCTCTTTGAAAAGTGGCTCTAGCATTTGATAAGCTGAATGGCATCTTAGCATATGCAAATGTTCCCCATTTGGTAGTAAATGTAGTCTTGTGTTGGTCTTCATCAGCCAACCAAATCTGATTGTATCCAATGAAACCATCTAGCAAGGAAAATCTCTCTGATCTAGCCACAATTTGTAAAATTTGTTCCATAGAGGGCAGGGGATAGTGATCTTTTAGAGATGCTCTATTCAGGTCTTTGAAATCCACACAAAGTCTTATGTCACCATTCTTTTTCCTAACTAGTACTAAATTGGATACCCAAGTTGAGTTTTTGATTGGAAAAATTATTTTAGAATCTAAAAATTTCTACAACTCATCCACCATTAGAGATTCAATCCTTGGATTTATTGGCCTCTGCTTCTATCTGACTGGCTTAGATCCTTTAGTCAGTTCTATTATGTGCTAAATGATGTCTCTATTATATCCATGAAGGTCTTCATAGCTCTAGGCTATGACTCTATCATATCTTTTTCATAAGTCAATTAGTCTTTCCCTTTCCTCTTGAGTTGTAGAATTTTTAATTTTTAATTTTCTTCCTTTACTCACCTCTATTTTAGAATAATCTACTTTATTTACTTGGAACCTTTTCTTCTCTAGGCCTACATCTTCTGGATCAAATAGGGTTTCTAAAGTGATCAAGCCTTTGGGAAGTTTATTAGTCTTTAATTGTATAACTTGGTCTCCATATGGTTCTTCAATTTTTGGTTGTAATTGATCAACAAATTCCCTTGATTGTTGCAAGAATGAGAGTACTTGAGAATCATTTTCAAATACTTTCCAATTCTCATTATTGTCTGGGATAGTTGGCCTTACTATAACTTTTACTGACTCATTGTTAACTAATAGGATAGTTTCTAGATCAAATTGTGAGCCAATCTGTGCCATCTTATCAGCTTCAGAATTTTGGGTTCTAGGAACTACTTCAATATTGAAAGCTTCAAAATCTTCTATTAAGTCCTAAATTCTATGTCTATAGGATCTCATCCTTACATTTTTGGCTATTTCCTTTTCCCTAATTTGCTTCACCACTAATTTTGAATCTCCTTTTACTATCAAATTCTTTACTCCATTTTTCTTGGCTAATATGAGCCCATGTACTAAGGATTCATATTCAACATCATTATTAGTATAGGAAAATTAGAAATAGATAGCTCTCAAAATTTTCTCCCCATTTGGAGCAATAAGACAAATTTCTACTCCAGCACCACTTTTACTTCTAGCCCCATCAAAATTTAAGGTCCAAATTTATGAATCTTTTTTAGATTCTTGCATAGTTGTCATTTCTTCACTTAAAACATTTTGGATTTCATGGTCTTCATCAAAGATGACATAAGTGCCCAGACTAGTAGAGTTATAATTCCCATATGGATCACTATGCATCATAGCTAACAAATGGTTATTTTCCTCTTCTTGGTCATGTTCAGTCCAGTCACCCAACTCTTCAATAAAGACATTTTCTTCCTTATTTAGCATAGCATGAGTGGTCTCTAATTTTGAGGTTGGTTCATTGGTGATGTGATCCTTGGATAATGGCTCAGATAGTATTTTCATCTTTGAACCATATTTGGTTTTTAGGATGAGGTGAGACCAATCAAGTGACATATATCCTCTTATCTTGGCTGTGAAATCCCTGGATAAACATAAGCTAAATACAAGGGGTATATCTATGACTACTACATCTTGATTGACAATTATATTGGGGCAAGTATATAATTTCAATGGAAGTTTTTTAATTCTCCATAATGTTTACACTAATTTGCCATCTAACTACATGACTCCTTTAGTAAGTGGCTCATACTTTATTTTTAATGTATTACTATTTGCTTAGGCATTACTGTAGTACCAGCCCCTGAGTCTATCATTGCATTATGCAACAGTTTATTTCCAACTATCAGAGTTAAATAGAAGGGCTCTAGTTTGGATTTACTTACCTCTACTGCATTGTCCAAAAGGGTTGTTATCTATAGAGGAACTGTGTCCTTGAGCTTTTCTTTATTAACAGGTCCTTCTTTGGTCCCAGTATGTTTAGGCACTACTTGGCCCTGCAGAGCTTCTTGTAACAGTATATTTTTTTTAGGAATGGCCAATATGTCCCATATTGACACTTGTGTTGGAGTCCTCTTCAGTTGATCCACCACAATCACCAGTCCTAATGTTTGGGTTCTTGGAAAATAATGGTACCTTACTTTTTCTTGAACTTGCCCAATAACTACTTTATTCTGCACTAGCTGATGCCCTTCTTGTCTAGTAGCTATGTTTTGATGACTTTGAAATGGAGGAGGCCCCATAACTTCATTATTTGTGACTTTAGGATGTTCCATCATCCTTCTCTTTGATCTAGTGTAGTAATCTGATTGTACTACTGACTTCTTGGAAGTGGAAGCTTCATTCAAGAATACTAACTCTTCATCTTCAACCCATGAAAAAAAAACATGATCAGGGGATATTTCTTCTTATTATTATAAGGACATCCCTTGCATCTGAGCCATCAAGACTAAATTTTACATACCAGGGGATTGGTAGGCTTGAGTGTCAGAAGTATTTTCAAATTATCCATCCATCCTTCTTTGCTTTGCTACCTTTTATTATAAATTACCCATGGGAAAAATATCTAGGCATATGAGCATTATTACAATAGAAACACTAGCATTAGTGCCATCTACATAATTATTCTATCCTTGAACAATCTCCCTATTTGGATTAGGGGGAATAGTCTGTGAGGGTGTAGGGACTATAACTAATTGGTTTGCCAGTTTAGGGTTATTTTGCCTTTGATGACCTTGATATTAGTTTGGCTGTGGTGGAAATCTATTTCCTTGGTAGCCTTGATATTGGGGTTTAGGATAAGGATTCTAATATCTTTTTATGTTAATTAACTCATTAGAAAATTTCCTTAAGATGTTCTTGATATCATCCATCTTAGATGACTGGGTAAGGATAAGTTCTTTAGTAGGTTGTTGAGGATATGTGTACATAGACATAGGTTAGGCTATGGAATTAGGGGTTTTTGGAGGCAAAGGTAAGGTAATATCTAGAAACATGGGCATGGGAGGCCTTGGGGGCAACTTTATAGCATCTATTAAATTATTTTCAGCTCTAACTGCATAGTCATATGCTTCTGGCAGAGTCTGACCTCCAAGTGATTGAATCATTACTAATATATCTAAATTTAAAGCTTTAAGATAAAATACTATAGCCATACCTGGTAATGGTCTTGTTGTAGCAGGAATTCTTTCCCAAGTCTTTTGAAATCTTGAATTGAAATTAGTCATTGCTTCTTGTAGTGCCCTTTTCATAGTAATCAATTGTTGCAACAAAGAATATTTATCACCCTTTTCTTCAAATATTTCAAAGAAAAGATCTCCAAGATGATACCATGTAGATATTATATTTGGGGTCAAAGATTGATACCATTATAGAGCCGTCCCTTTAAAAGAAGCTACTAACAATCTCATAGCCACATTCTACTGTGTGACCACATGTATTGCACAAACATCAGACACATCATGTAGATTCTCTTCAAGTGTTTTGAAATCTTGCCCACTAAATTTGGGTAGACTTTTATGGCATTTATTGGGATACGATCCCAAGTGGGTGGTGGTAGTGAGAGAATTAGAGGACTACCAATGTTCCAACTTGCATAATTCCTTGGGGGTATAGGTGCTCCCATGTTTACACTTGGTATTGCTATAAACTAATTTACCCTTCTTCTTGGATTAGTTATCAAAGGTGGAAAAAGAATACCTAGATTTATAGTACCTAGATTTATAGCAGATTGAGATCTTGTTACTAGTCCATAGTTTTGACTCCTTATAGCTCTCTGGCTCATACAGTCTTGAAAGAAACTTCAATATGGTGTCCTATCGAGTGTGCCAAAAATTGTTGATGCTTAAAATTTCATTATTTTCAACACCAACAATGGGAAGTTTCAAGAATGTGGGACTTGTGACCTAAAATGACCTCCATATTTTAAAGAAGCTGGCTCTTCTATATCTCAAATGTATAATGAGAAAAGGGATAGAAATTAAATAGAAACACAAATGCAATGAAATAAAATCTAACTATGGTGATGCACCTAAATTTAATTTGACCCTTAATTCTAAGCATAGTGAAGCTATCTTTAAGATTAAATTACATTAAAGAGTAAACAAGGCATGATCAATGTAAAAGATGAGAATAGATAGGATCAAAGGCTCACAACTTAGATGATTTTGCAATAACATAGAAAATATCAACAAAGGCACAAAACTCAGTCTTCTTATTTATTTTCTAGTCACATAAAAGGCACAAAAACATGCACAGTTATACAAACATTCTAATTCAAGAAAATAGAACAAAGGGAAATGACATTACTGGCTACAACAATAAAGTCTAAAACTTCTTGATAACAATCTCTCATAGAAAATTCTCTCTATCTTCTGATGATGATCCTTTTGGCGATCTCTACACCCATATTTATAGCATCAGACTAGCTCTAGATTGCTCGCACATTCCCAATCCAATGGTCTAACTAAATGGGAAGTGTCTAACAAAAGATATTTCCTTAATCTGAAACATTTTATCTCCCTACAAGTTCATTGGCTGAAATAGATACACAGGATGCTTCCCACTATGAAACAGGTGAGGACACTTGGTAGTATCTACTTTTTCACTTGAAAACCATCTCATTATTTAGGCAACACTAGAAAATGACACTTGGAAACTTCCATGATACTTACAAAAAACACACAACACTTTCGACATAGCTTATACTCTTTATATGTCTTTGCTCAGGAGTGTTTTTTCTTTGACATCTATCATAGTCCGCTGCTTTGAAACTTTAACAACTTACAAAAAATGGGACCCACAACACTTCTTGCCTAAGTAGCTTCAAAAGGGGAATAGGTATGGGTGTCACTTTATACATATCTTTAACAAGGGACATGTGGTAGCTTCTGTTACTTTAGCTAAGGACATGTGGAGGCTTCCATTGAGCTTTAGCTAGACTGTAGAAACATTCAGGACTCATTTTAGATTCATATAGATGGTGACACTTGGCAGCTTCCACTGACTTTAGAAACAAAACTCGAGGCCCACCATAGTGTTTACTTTAACCATGAAATTAAATGAAGATATTTTAAATGTTGACACATGGCAACTTCCATTTTCTTTAGCTAGGGATATGTGGCATCTTCCATTACTTTTAGAAAAACATATTGAAGCCTTCCACAATTGCCACTTGGCACCTTCCGCTTAACCCTGAGAGAAGCTTATTGAAAGAAGCTTTCAAAACTCATAATAAATTTGAAATGTGGATGTCAACACTTGTCGTGCTCCACTAAGTTACCATGGGACATGTGGCACATTCTAAGCATCTTATAGAAATTATAAAGTGTGTCTCAACTGATGACACTTGTTAGCTTCCACATGACTTTGATACTTAGACAAAATTTAGGCAAAAAGAAATTCGCACCCACACTCTATGTCAAAAACTTCACTACTTTGAAACTAAGATGCGTAAGGACAAAACTTGGAGTGCACAACTGAAACTCAAAAGATAAAAATGTAGAGTTTTTTACTCTACAAAAATCATGTACATATATATATATATATATATATACACACACACACACACACACACACACACACATACATCCCATCATATAATATCATATCATACCCCTAGGACACCACTACCACTAGCCCCTCTTGCATCTATACTATCACTACCATTTGGTGTCAATCCTCAAGAATGGACCTATAATCCCTTACACTAGTCCAAACTGCCTCCAAAATCTATCAAAAGAGATGAGCTCAGTCTCACCCTCTCTCCTCACATAGATCCATCTCTATCTCTACAATGATAATGTATGATGGCTATATAGGGCCCACCTCAAAAATCCAATATAAGGCCTTCACACCATATCACCCAAAACCAAACCATCTAATGCATCTCTAAACCAATCAATATCTCTCACCTCTTCTCTAGCTCCTATCAATACATAATCTCCCCTCCATCATATAAAGCTAACTCTAAATCCATCTGGGGATAACCCTCCCATGGTAGCCCTAATGGTCTCAAAACTGTAATATGCTTGTATGCCCTAAATGGAGTACAAACCCCATGCTAATCTCATACCTCTTGTGAGCTTGAAACACCTAGAGCTCCCTATATATCTGAACCAATAAAAATAGTGCCTACCCAAACATTATCCTCCCAAGAAACATCTCTACTAACACACCCAATAGTAAATAAGGAAACTTCCCATTGCTTAAATCTAGTGACACAAAAAAGGACACTACCATCATCATCATAGTCATCAAACACTTCCCATTTGGAGCCCTCTGCTATAATGGCTAGTAACCATAACCACCGAAATGCCACCTAACAAGGGCTTGATCCTCACCGTATAAGAGTTCCATCTTCTCATACCTATCCTCACTCTAAATATGCTAAATTTCCTAAATGGGTAGCTATGTGATCCTATGAACACCCTCTAGTAGGATGGTCATCTCTCCTATCGACAAGAGGAAGGTATTTATGGCTAGATCCCATCTCTCGATGAGGGCCACAATCATCATCGCATCTCATGGTAAGCACTAATAGTATCTCATAGACCTAAGGTTGACATCTTCCATGTGTGTCATATCATCCTCAATCATCCCTATATGAACCTCCATAAAGATATTAGGAACTTGATGCCTCATCTAGATTTGATCTTGTGCCTACAAAAAAATCAAGTTAGCACGTACACTTAGTTTTCCATTGCCATTACTAATTTATATTCATTTTAATCATTCTACCTACATAAATCTCATTATCAACCTCAACCCACCTATATCAACCTATTTCCAATACTAACCCACAATCATTACCTTTACAACATTACCTCTAGCACTTGAAAATGACTCTTACCCTTAAATATTTTAATGCTTACCGTCACTTATCAAACCAACATCTAACTCTTTCATCAACAAAAAAAACTACACTAACACACAAAATTTCAACACCTTTTCTAAACCTATTAATCCAACACCTATCTCTACCCAATAATTACATCACTCCTACTTGGAAAATACCCTATCCTCAAACTATACTTGTCATTTTAACTATTCCCATCCTTTAAAACATTTTAAAACATTTATACTATATCTTTCTATTAACACCCACCTTCCCTAAGCACTTGACCACCGATCTTTACTATGACTACTGATGGTCAAGTGACCTCGTTACTTCTATGGTTAACCACTGACAGCCAAGGTTGACCATTGATGGTCAAGTCTAACCACTAATGGTTACTATTTGTGATTATCGATGGTAAACCACCTAACCCCACCCTCCTATAAACCTAACAAAATAAAACAATTTCAACAAATAACTCACCTAATTCTATCCTCTACCCTACCCCCAATCAAAATCCTCATTTAATTTTAAATTTCACTAGCAAAGTTTTCAAAAAAAAAACAAAACCTAAAACTAGGTCAAAACCCCAAAAAACCTATTCAAACTAACAAAACATAAATTCAACTTCAAAACAACCAAATCAACTAATCTATCAATTCAAAAAATCACCTACCTCATTCCTCAACTATTATCAAGGATAAAGCTTACATCTAACTGCTAAACTACATCCTTATCTACCCTGCATCTTGATCTCAGTAGATCACCTCAAATGCATGCCTCCACCCAATTGACAATCTCCACATTAGCAACCAGTTAGTCAAACCTCTCATATCAAAAATCCAAATCACCAAATCATAAAATGCATGGAAAATTTAGAGTCAAGAAGTCAAAATTGTATATATATATATATATATATATATATATATATATATATATATATATATATATATATATATATATATATATTGCTTTTTATCCTTGACCTTTTAGGATTTCCTCTTGATCATTAATGGTCAACCTTAAAATCCCTAACTTTCAATGGTCAAGGTATCACATTTAAATTTTTTGTAGGCACCTACACCTAAGTGCCAAATTTTTAGAGATAACCTTTCTCCCCCAAACTAAAACCTAAATTTTTTGAGATTACCATTCTCTAACCAACCATTAGACCATGTTCACATTAATGTTGGTCATTTTTGACTTGAACAATCTTATATTTTATGATGACCTTGTTTGGTCTTTTTGACTGCACCAACTAACCTTTTCATGTTTAACATTTAAATTTGCACCACCTAATGCATAACCAAACCATTTATGTTTTTTAAGGAATCACTTCCTACCTTGGATACCTATGAAAATACTAACCCTATCTAGGAGAATTATATAATAACCTGATTAGCTAGGACTAACACATTACACCAGTTACCCTATCACTTGTACTTCGAGAATTGATCCTATTTTTACCAACATTGGAAACTTTAGTCTTTATATGATATCATCTATTGCACTTAGTCACATTTTGTGCACTTATTTGCATTTAAAATCTCCAACCACCTTTTTTTCACCAACCTCAAGACTCATCATACACCACTTATCAAACCCTGATTCAATTTCAGTTTCACCTCATCAACTCCCAATTTTAGGGGGAACACTTCCTCCCATAGTCAGGGTAACCAAACCTTCAATGAGTAATCCATTTTATTTTATATCTTTTTAATTAAAATTTACATAATAAAAAGGGGCAAAATTTAGACACTAGAAAACTATACTAGATCTCAAAATGTCTCAGGATTCCTTAAGGACCACCTAACCTTTCTTGACCCACTAACCAACCCATCAGACCTTGGGTATAGTTAGCTACTTAGATAATTAAACTCATTAACTTAATAACCAAACTTGACCTGAACCTAAACCTTTTAACTTACATTGACCCATTTTTCTTTAAATACTTGACCACCAATGGCCTATTTGACCACCAACGGTCTATTTAACCACTAATAGTCTATTTGACCACTAAAAATTAGGTTAATCATTAATGGTCAAGTCCTCCTTGTTCTTACACAAATACCAAATGTGCAAGATAACATGACATAATTTAATATATCTACTTGCCCATTGCTAATAAACTCCCAAACATCAAATCAATAAACTAAATTCCTAGGTAACCTTCTATCCCCCATCTCTCTTTGCCTATAAAAGGAGAGGATTAGGAGGTGAAATGGATCCATAATCATAGGCATTATTTCACATAGGTATTCAATGTTCTATTCAACCAATCTTCTTCTAGTAATTCATCAATAGTAATAGAGATCTGAAACTTTTCTAAAACTACTCTTGAGGTAAAGTACCATTACTTTACCAAAATTGCTCCAGCCATCAACCATTTAATCAGCAACAAGTATGTTTGTACTTTTATTTTGTTATTTTGGTTTTTGACCTCTCTCCCCATCAAACCTTTTTTGAATCTTTCTTTTTAACTCCCAAAACCTAAACAAACCCTTATATGATCTTTGATCCAATTTGTAATTCTTTTTTGAGTACCTTCAGAATCTAGAGGCAACCACTAATAGTTAGCACAACCACCTATGGTCACCTCCAACCATCGATGGTTACTCAACTACCAATGGTCAGCCTAACCATTGATGGTCATTATGGCATGAAATAATAGAAAATTATTTTTAACCCCTTACCCCTAACAAAATCTAACTTATTGTGTCCTTCCCTGATCACAGACCCCTATCTAATTTTTTGAACTTGATTTAATCTATTTTAGTGATAGTATTGACCATTTTTGCTATATTTAGTCATTTTATCTATCAAGCATTCACTTTCTTCTTGTATTTCATTTTAGTACTTTCTATTATTTGATGAAAGTATATTTATTTTATCATTTCTAACTTAATTATTATCAAAGAGTGAATTTATAACCTCCTAGCAAGCTCACACTTTTTGGATCTAGCTCATCTGAGGTAGTCCACCTAACTATCTTGCTAACAAACCCTTTTGTTAGTGTGTTTTATCTACATGTTATTATTTCTAAGACAAAGAGGATCTCTCCATACTCATCTAGATTACACATGCATAATAACTAGGTATTTTTACCACACCCTTATTACTAGTTTCTTATCTTCTTCCAAAATTAATAAATGAACAAAAATTAAGAGAAATATATGCTTTATTTATTACTTTTGATCCAAGCAAGCCTAAATGTATTATTAAATCAAAGGAAGTCCTATAAGATATGACGAGGAAAAAAATTGTAAGGTTAAAAATTGTAGATGGTCAACACACAATTACAACATAATAGAGAATTCTTTTAGAGGAGGAATACAATTCACAATCATTTAGAAATAAATGTTCTTTTAGAATAGCGAGATTTTTGAAAATTGTACTCCATTTCATATTGTGCACAAAATATGTAACCAATATTATTGAATCCAACAAAACAATTAATAAGGCTTCATTTGTAAAAAAATGTTTTTTATTTACATGTGACCTTATCAAACTGAGAGGTTGGAAGAATCTTGAAACAAAGAAGAAAAAGATGAAATAAATATGTGAATAAGATAGACACTTGATTGCATAAATGAACTATTTATCACAACTACAACATAAAAAATGCTTTATTTTCATGGAATAGCCCATTTGGGATTGTTTTTATAAGGTGTTTAATTTGTCTAAAAGTGGTACTTTACTTAGGTTAGAGAAATAATATTTTAAATCTGATGCTACAAAAATACTTAGAAATATTCAAGTGCTTCTAGAAAAACAAAAAATAGAACTAGCAGATTTATTGGAAAAAAGGTCTATTTCTTCTAAAAACCATTGGGTATAATAACATGGATAATTGGTGTAAAAAATTCAAGTTAGAAAGTAACATATTATCAAAAATTATAGATTATTTCAGCATTTATGATACGACACTACCACCAGACCAAACAATCACACCTATAGAGGTAACAGAGCATTATAAAATTTCTACGAAAGGTTTGACAATTTATGTGTATTGAATGAAGGTATTTCAGAAAATAATAAAGGTTGTGAATAATTATCTTAATATTTATTAAGCATATTAAAAAATTAACTACATAATTATGGATTTCAGCTTCCTAAGACAAATACAAAAAGATTCAGCTACCATTATGGGCTACCATGTCTTTAGACATCCATTTTAGAATATTTTAGTGAAATTTTCATTCTTGTTCTAAACATCAATTTGATAATTATTGATATTTTGAATCTCACTAAAGTTTTGAATGAAGAACATATTTGCCTGGTTCTACAAGCATTGATTGAAAAATTTATTATCAAGGCCTTCAATGTATTCATCATCCACAAACTAGAACATTATTCTACCATTTAGACCTCTCTCAAAAATATGCATTTTGGTGATTTCCATTCCATGCAAGATATAGGTGTCATACTATGGGGACTAGATAGTTATGGATTTTATTAGACACATATTATAGGTATCAATTTTTATCAAGATCTCACTCAATTTTAGCTATAAGGTTTCAGCTTCCATTCACAACAAAGTAGATTAGAGGAAGGTTTTGACATCTAAAAAGACATACCAACATTTTAAATGATTGGTCTACACAAAATAGAAAGGCCATTAAAAAATGAACTAGATAATATATTTTAAGAGAAAATTATATCTACTTTTAATAATTTGGATGCATGTGATGTGCTAGGGGTATATGCAGGAGCTGGATTGGTGCCTGCTTGTATAAAATTGAAAATAAATTTATCTTGCATTACAAAAATTGAATAACAAAGAATTTTTTATTGATCAATTTCAAAAAAAATTGACAAATTTAAAGCAATCAATACAATAACAACCACTTTGATCAATACCACCAGGTGCTTAATATTTTTAATTTATTTTATAATCATACTTCATTTTACAAAAATAGCATCTTAAAAATATTTTGGTGTGTATAACTACTAGCATTACATGCAAGTGAAGAAATAATAATAATAATAATAATAATAATAATAATAATAATAATAATAATAATAATAATAATAATAATAATAATAATAATAATAATAGTAATAGTAGTAGTAGTAATAATAATAATAATAATAATAATAATAATAATAATAATAATAATAAAAGATCATATCAATGAACATGACACATCACAAGTTGTAGAGGGTAACATAAGATAATGCATATTTTTTCAATTACATAATTTTCTATTTATCAATGATTTATAATACTAACATTATATGTATTCATTTGATTATGTCTCAATTAAAATAGTTCACAACATAGCTCTATAACTTTGTGTCTCCAACACAACTAACCATGACACAGCTTTACAAGTTGGTGCCTCTACAAAAATAACACAAGGTAATACTTTACAACAAGACACATTTTTAAAATACAAATATAAAATCAATTAATGATGATAATTTTTAGTTAATACATTATAATACCTTGTAGGTAATAAAGAACCAAATTTTCAGTGAAAGAGTGCACCCATACAAACTATAAAAAGGCAAAAAAGGTGAGAACCCCTTTCAATAAATGTATAATTATACAAATTCATACAAGTCTTGAATATATTAACTATCTTTATTTATTTAAACACATTACAATTAAATTTTTCTTCATGGATATGAGATTATATAAGATAATAAAGTATAGACTTGCATTAGCTTGGGATTTGGAAGTGTGGTTTCATTTTATTGTTGTGTAGACTTGAATGTGGTTGTATTTATCCATTAAAATGTTGTTTACATGTTTAATTTACCTAAGGTTTTTAATTTGATGTGTCTTATTAGAAATATATGAAGGGGGTTCAAATATTAAGGTGTATATTAATTTGAATTTAGTGATAGTGAACTATGGATTAGAAGAGTAAATCTTATTCTTTTTATTGTGATAGGTTGCATAAACATATAAGTATGTGTTAGTATGCATAATAATTGCTAATGCTTTCATTACTATAAGATTATAGATATTGGTTAATCAATGGCAAATTCCTATCAATGACTATGAGAAATAATTTATGGTAAAATGACACTATTTTAGAGTAAGATAAAGTATGGTCAAGTTATAAGGATTCAATATGAAATTATATATGCATATGTATGTTAAAAAACTAGCAATAGAAATGTTACATTTTTGTATAATGAGTATTATATTTACAATGTGCCTAATCATGTATTTATTTTTATATGTTTTTTAAATATGAATCTTCATAAGATTTAAATAAATGAAAAAAATGAAATGTATCATGTTATTATTTATAATAAGAAATACAAATCAAAATCACATCAATGAATAGTCTAGTAACATGTAAAAAATTTTATTATAAAATTTTTAATTTATATTTCTTATAATATAATATTGTTAATAAATGAATATTTTTTTTAACAAATTGCAGATATTTCAAAGGAGTAGCTAAAACTAACTTATAAAAAACTATTGATTTTGGGGTTGGATGACTTAATATTATTTGTTGTGCACAAAATATAAGATATGAAAATGCATGATATAGTAGAAAAGAAGATTATAAAATAGAAAATATGTCATACTACATTATATATCATTCCAAATAAATTTTTAAGGTGCAACTAGATTCTTTTTCTCATGTTGGCATTTGGTCAATGATAGAGGACAATCTTTTGATGATACTCATTCAAGCCATGGGTCACACAAGTTCAAATTTCATGTTTATTTAGGGGAAAAGATATTCAAAGACATTCAATATAAACATAAAAAAATTGGATGAATTTATTTTTAAAGGGAATTTTAGAGGCTATTTTTCAATTGTCAACATGTTGTTCCTTGATTGTAATTCTCAGAATTGTGTTACAAATCAAAAATTGAAAATGAGTTATGTTACATCAAATAGATATACTAGAAATGGAAGTTATAAATATGAGAAGGATTGCAAAATAAAAATGACATCAATCATCACATTCTTGATATAAATCAAGAAATCCATGTCAATAGCTATGAACCAATGTTTAGAAATATGTAACTTTGCTTGATTATTTCAAGTGTATTTACTGATTATAAATTATAATTCTAGTAATAAACATTATCATCTATTTCATACAAATAAATTATAAATTATTTCAAATATAGTTCATTTAATTTAAAAATAATTGATTCTAATTTAGAATTACTTTTATTTGGTTAAGTGCAATTTGGTTTATAGTTGGATATTCCTTGAAATTATTGAATTAGTATATTAACACTTGCTGATGAAGACATTCTTAATTAACAACAAACAATTGTCATTATATTTTATTATGTAGATGAACTAGATTGTTTAATATGTTTTCATCCATAATTTGGCTAGTCAAATAATGCCATGTGTCCCAATAATGGAATCTACTTCAAAGGATCAATGATTGGTATGAAGGCCCACAAGGATGCCATGAGTTTGAAACAATCCAATCTATTCAAAATGATCTGCTCCCAAATGGTTTAAAATAATTCAATTTATTTGGAATATATATAACATATTTATGGATAAAATATCCTCCATCCACTTTAGTGGATATAATTTAAATTATTTAAAATAACTCAATTTAATCAAAATGATTTAATAATGCTCAAATGCTTTGAAACAGTCTAATCTATTTCGAATAAATATTTTTTTTGGAGAAAATCTTCTTCATTATAGGTATAAGTCTAAATTATTCAAAATGGCTACATTTATTGAAAATGATCTATGCCCAAATGTTTTGAAATGATACAATTTATTTCAAATATAAACAAATTGTTTTTAGAGATAATTATCTTCACTCCACTTTAGTGGGTACAAGTCTATTTTACTTAAAATAGCCCAATTTATTCAAAATTATCTACGCCCAAATGGTTTTAAACACTCTAATTTATTTAGAATACAGGAAATTTATTATTTGGAGATTTTTTTTCTTAACTCCACTTTAGTGGGTATATGTCCAAATTATTCAAAATAAACCAATTCATTCAAAATGATCTATGTCCAAATGGTTTGAAATAGTCTAATTTATTTATAACATAAGAAAATTATTTTTGAAAAAAAAAATTCTCCACTCCACTTTAGTGGGTCTAAGTCCAAATTATTTGAAATATTCTAATTCATTTAAAATTATCTATGCCCAAATGGTTTGAAATAGTCTATTTTATTTGGAGCATAAGAAAAATATTTTTGGAGAAAATTTTCTCCACTCTACTTTAGTGGGTATAGTTATAAATTATTATAAATAGTCCTTAATAAAAAATCCTTGCATAAAATTCAAATTACATGGTCATTCTCCAGAGAAATCAAAATCTAAAAGGCAAGGTAAATTAGTCACTCTATAGATACTTTTGATTCTTTTAATATGGTGAATACTTAGTATGTTGTGTGTTAGGTATGGGATGATTTTCAAGATCATGTTAATGATATGAAAATATCTCTAATGAATAATTTTTTTTTTTCAAAATCACAACCAAAATTTTGAGTTCTAAACACTTGACAATATTTTCCCCACAAAGTCATCATTTATTATCACCAGCACATGCCATTGATTTTAAATAAATGGAGACATTATTTTTTTTTTGATTTATGATCCAAAATTATAAAATAAATTCAAAATTCACTTCAAAATATATTTAGTACTTATTCATAATTAAATTCTATCATAATATTCAATCTCTTATGTGCTTTGGCAGGCATTTAAAAATAATAATGGTCATGTTATAACATTGTATCTTGTGATGCAAAATCCTTTAGTTAACTCATCTATGTTTAATGTTGTGTGGAACTGATCATAAAATTTAGCCAAAATTCATAAAATTCAAGGATCTAAGGAGATAAATTTTCACACTTTGATCATTCCATGACTCCAAAATGGTGTTGAGAAAATCATTTGATTTCACAAAGTTTTGATTTATAATTTATGCCTATATCTATTGAAAAACTATTTTTCATAGTATTGTGAAAAACTAAAGTGGGCATAGTCATTTATATAATGGATCTAAAAATTCATGAACTTTAAGCTTTGTGGAAACCAACCAAAAAAATTCAACATTCTATGACTATGTGATTCTGAGACTTTGAGACCATTTGACAAATCTCATGTGTCATTTTCAGATTCTCATAGGTATATTATTATTTTTTACTTATTTAATATAGATTATTTTTATAGACTTATATTATTTTAACTTTGAGTATAATTATATGCAAATTTGAAAGGGTATATGCAAAATCATATAAAAGCATACATCCATAAACTTTGTAACCAAATGAGAGAACTATATGATTTTTTTACATTCTATGACTTTGAAACAATCATATGTTTCCACTTGTCACACTTAAACTAGTCACACAACAACCTTAATTCATATGAAAACCATGAATTTTGAGAGATCTATGAATCTGATCCAATAAGAAGGTGCCACATGGTGGTCTCATTTTGATCATAGTAATGAAAAAAATAGTGAAGTTTCACAATACATCAAAAAGTACATTTCCATATTATACCATTAGAAATTTGCAAGTTCATGTCTTGTAGGTAGTATATATTTAATTAAAATATAGATAAAATTTATGAAGTCCACACGTCCATGTAATACACATTTAATAAGGAAATCATGAGGAAACTATGTAATAACCATTATTATGAGATCATGATATCCTAACACATAGATGGTGGAGATCACTTCATTAATAATAAATCACTGAAGATATTTATAGACTCTCAAAAAGTAATAAATTCATTTCTAGTCTTCAAAGCACCCCATGACCCCCTTTAATTACCTTGGACCATTTCCTAACTTCTCAACTACTAAACCTAATTGAAAATGACTAATCTTAGCCATTTTGATTATGTCTCCCCAACCACCAGTGATTGACCCTCGACCATCAAAAATTGACCTAGACCACCGATGGTTACTTTAACTCTTGCATGATCAAAATAATAAACTATAGTTTGACTACAACTCACTCATTGATTACTAGCTATCTAATTTTAGTCCATTATTTGCATGATCAATGCATGATAAGACTGTTTGATAAATCATTTGTTAAACTCTTTGATTTGAACCTCACTTTCTTCTATATTAAGAGAGGAATGGAAGGTTGAAAGGAGCATCATGATCAATGAGGTAGGTGTAAGAGGTTCTAAATCCCAGATGAATCCAAAAGCTAAGTATCTATGTTATTTTATCAGAATTCTATAATTAGCTTTTATTTGTTTCATTACTTATGTCACTCCTCTTTACTTCACTTTCATATTATTGTTTTTTTAGAGTTATGTAACTCCAAACATCTCACCTCTCACCCCCAAACCACCCATAACCTATTTCAACCACCTAAATGCCCAATCTTGAAACTAGATAGCTCTAAGTATTATTTCCTATCTTTTGACCAACATTCAATCAAAAAAACACTTCTAGAACCTCTCTACAACCATTTCAATAGAATTATTTTCCCAAAACCAAATCCTATAGTAACTATTGATTATCTTTCCTAACTTTTGATGGACTCACCTAACCACTGACAGTTAACAACCACCAATAGTCACCTAACCATCAATGGTCATACCCAGACCATTGATGGTCACTATGTGTTATTTCACAATAGTAAGCTGATTTGACCCATCTACCCTTACCCAAATCCCACTTTCTAAGTTTTTTTATCATAGAACTTCACATTATTTATTGAATCAATTTTGAGTAATTCAACATTAGTATTCAGCCATTTATTGCTATTTTTGGTCAAAATCACTTGTTTATTTTCTATCGTTTATTGTATTTAATTTTAGTAACTTGTATTTTTTCATGCAGGCATATGTTTTTAGTTTATTATAATTTAAGTGTTTTAAAAGTGTGTATTGACAACCTCCAAAGAAGCTTTTGCTTCTTGGATGTAGCTCACACTAGGCAATCCACCCTACTATCTCACTAATCAACCATTTTTTAGTGTTTTCTTATCTACAGGTCATCCTCCCTAGACAAAGAGGAGTATCCAAAGTCATATAGTTTCACACATGAACAACATATATAGGTTTTACTAACATCACCCTTTTTTTAATTTTACAACTTTTTTTCTAAATAAAATAAACAAAATTTTAGTGAAACATTTTGGCACACTCGGTGGTACCCCTGAGCTTTTTCTTGGGTTCATAACTATAGGACATTTAGTTGCATTGGATAAGAGTCATTCTTGCATTATTTTATAAAATATGAAATGTTCCTTATTTCCTTTCTTCCCTTCCAAAATGTAATTTCTAGTTTCTTTTACTTTCTTATAGAAAAGAGTAAAATTGTCTTCTTTTACTTTCACTTCTAAAAATCAAAAGCATTCATCCTAGGCTTAGGATTTGCATTATCATCATCATATTTGCGTGAATAATAGTTATTTTTTATTCATTTTAAAAGACACTAAAGTTTTCATTGTGGATGAAAATTAACTTTTCATCATAGTTTGCTTGTGTTGATTAGCTCACATAGCTTAAATTAATCAAGTAAATTATTCATAGTCTCACTTATCTCCAAACATATAAGACCAAACCACATACTCAATTAAACATCAAAAAATTGACATAAGGACTGATTGGGATTTCATCACCTAGTGGTTACCTTTCCTTAGCTATCCTACTTAGATTTCACCACCAATGGGAGAACCAAATCAATATGTTGGCTGAGTATAATCTCTAGCAACTTGGTATATTCTAGATAAGTACCCAAAGCCTTTATTACTGAAAGGTGTGAAGTGAATGGGTAGGCCCCAATATCAATCCACATACCAAGTTCTAGTGTAAATATTGAGAGCCTTTAATTACCTAAAACCATCCTTAGATACCTTCTTCTAGTACTCGCTCTATAATCCCAAGTTGGTCTTCATAACTTCTTTAACATTGAGGCATAATCCTAAAGTGAGATAAAATGTACCTTACGATTTTAATGCACTCTAGTGTATACATTATTTTCCTAGAGATCTTTTTATTTTTATTGCTTCTCTTTTGAGTTGTGAGATCACTCTTATCTTCCTTTTCTCCTTAATTACATGGTTCTCACTAGACAATAACTAAAAAACCAATCAAATTGGGATTCACCTTCCAACCACACATCTTCCTCATCTATGGAGTACCATTTTAATGTGGAAAGTTTAACCCCACCATTCTAGAAGTCCTATTATACCTCGGATAGTTATCCAAAGAGATAAAAAAATTTCCACCTTTCTGGATAACAACCCCATAGCCCTCCAACACTAACTTAGCACCATATCTCATCGCACCCCTGCTTTAGTCATGTCTATTGATTCATCTTGTAGGTGCTACCAATATGATATTATGGGTAGGACCTCTATTTCCACCATTTACACCTAACCCTTAGTCATCTAAGCATCTTATTCTACCAATAATCCTACCAATACCACCATATAAAACCAACCCATCCAACCACATAACACATAAATGCCTTTCACCCCAACCAATAAATCTTATAGTATAGGAGCAACCCAACCTTTGGGCACCTATACTCCACTTATCATTGGATTACACTCTACTAGTGTTACCACCCTTCCTCTTATTTTCAACCCACCAACCTCCACTCCATCACAAAGCTTGTTTTTTTCCATACCCTATACCCTTCCACCCATTATTGCCAAGGTTACCACCCATCCTCAACCTATCAACCCAACTATACCTCCAATCCAACCCATGTCAACTACTCAACAAGTACCCATTGCACCCAACCAAAGCTATATTCCTAACCCATAAGGGTATATGGATCCTCATTCTACACAACCTCCTATATACACCTAACTATATATGGTATCCTCTCAACCACCCATATCCACATACCAATATGTGGTAAACTCCAAACCTTCCACTAGCTATTTATATATTACACCTACCCAAACCCAATAGAATTTACCCTACAACTATGGTGGTGCACAAACACAAATTAATCTAGTTAATATGTTAATTAATAAGATGACCAATTTGGAGTCATCTATATATGATGACCATAAATTCTTATCATATGATAAAATTTGGAATGAACCAATTCATCCATCTATCCTAATCTGACCTTATCCTCCTCAATAGGAACTTTCAAAATTTTCAAAATTTTAGAGCAAGGAAGATCCTTAACAACATCTTAGAGAATTTAGACACACTTTTTATTTGATTGACTATGATGATGCTCTCCTTATTCAAACCTTTCCTATGTCCTTATTTGGTTTGGCATTATATTGGTAAAATTATATTACCAATCATTCCTTTAATTTTGCCCAATTATCTCAAACCTTCTTAGATCATTTATCCATAAATATATCTAAGAAAGTTTCCATCACTGATTCTAATCCTTTTGGAAATTTTAGGGTGAATCAATTATTAATTTCGTGGCCCATTTAAGAGGTTTGATAAGCCAATTCTCTTTATCTTTACCCTAACTCAAGCTAATTTATATCTTCTCTCAGGTTTGTTCCAAATATATTTCCTCTACTCTATAGGTTCAGACCTTCAATACCTTTGATGAATCTTTCACAATGGCAAGGAAATTATAGATTAGAGCCATTGATGATGGAAAGCTAAAATTAAGAAACAATAATTCTAGTTTCAAGTCAAATAAAACTTCCTCCTCCAAAACAACCAACCACTCCAACACTAACACCAAAATAAAGGGAACTATGAATGCAATTGTCTTTAAAATCACCCCTCCTCCAGTTGTTAACCAACCTAACTCTTCTAATTCTTCTAACTAGAATACCTAAAACCAAAACCATAAAAATCAAAAGTAATATAATCCACTAGTTGAGTCATATGCTTTAGTATTGAAAAATATACTAAAGGAAAATATCATATAACTTCCTCCAATCAAACCCCAACAAAAACTCAATTCCTCATTTCTTACACCTAGTTGGTATAAGGAAAATGAATTATGTGCCTTCCATTGTGTCATTATACATGATGTTAGTAGGTGTAATACCTTCAAAATAAATGTCTAAGGGTTTATTAACAATGGAAAACATGTGCTAGATAATCTCAATACACCCCCAAATCAATCACTTGACATATTTAGACAACCTTTTCCCAACCATGCCCCTTATACAAATAATGAAAATAATAAAATGCAATCCTCTCAGAACCATGAAGTCCATGTTGTTAATGTGGTTCTTAGTGAACTCATTATTAAGGAAACCATTGCCCAAACTAATTCTTCTTCCACTCCCCTTATTGAAGTAGTGGAGTCACCTTATATTCCTTTTGGAATTAAAAAAAGGAAGAAACTCTTCCCCTTTTTCCACTTATTAAGGTAGTGGAGCTACCAACCTCTCCTTTATAATACATACTAAAGGAGGCAAGCATTACAACCATAATTTTCTATTCCATCATAGAGTAATACACTCTTCGTTTGGAAAGAATTCCTAAAGAAGAGGTCACTTTACCTACTCTTCCCATAGAAGAATCACCTTTCAAAACCTTGGAGTCTTTGATTGAGGAAAAGGATAAGATAACCTCTCACCTCTCTTAACCCATGGGTTTGTCCTTTAAGACCAATACCAAAGGAACTAAACCCATCTATAGCCCTTTTTATAGATTGGTTAAAAACTTAGAGCTCCTATCCCAACCCAACATGGATCATGCCATATTTTATCACTATCTTGGGATCCCCTATCCAACCAAGAAAGATACATTAGCCATATCATTTTCAACACAACCTTCTAATTCCAATAGTGAACCCACCATTATCCCAACCAAACCATTAAAAACCTCTACCTCTCAAACCATTGTTAAACCAACCAAAACAACTCTAACTAGAATAACCCAAGCACCTTCTACCATCCCAACAAAGCCCATAAAATAATTAGGAATTATCCCCACTTATATCCTTACATACCCTCCATTAAATTTAGATTTAACATCATAGATCCCACCAAATAAACCCCGCATTAAGCCATTCAGAAAGATTGGGCCATCTAGGATCCTAGAAACCAAAAACTTGACACCCATTTCTACCTTGCATTCCATTTTAGGACCACATAATTATTCCATCCTAAGACCTCATCCTTCAATTAATAAAATAAATATCCAAAAGATAACCCAAACCTAATCTCCTCTTTGAGATACACCTCTTCCTATCCTTTCCATGCCTTTTACCCCAAAACAATCTACTACCAAACCTTCTACTTCTAACCCTTCTACTTCTAAACCATCCACTACCAAGCCTTATATTTCTAAACCTTAAAATTCCAAACCACCCATATCCAAGCCATTAAATTTAAAAATGACACCCACCAAGAATATTACACCACCCAAAACTCCTGTTGTGAATCCTACTCCTATGAACGCTTTGACCCTTAAAGTCAAAGCCAAAAGCCCAACACCCTTGATACCTTTGCTTGAGTCTTACTCAACCATATTGTAAATATTTCTCCAAGATTATTTCTTGAATTTTCCTCCCATTAAACCATTTGACCCACATAGTCCTAAGCCATCCTAGTTTAATAAAAATCTAATTTTCTAATACCATAACATGATAAGACATGATATAGAGAAATATAAAGCTCTTCATGTATTAGTCCATTAGTTATATGATGAGTATGACCTATTATCTGATGAACCTCCCATGATCCCACAACCAATCCAAATACTATAATTACCCATTTAAAACATACCTACCCCCATATTCTCATCTAAGAGTGAGGAGGGACCGATACAATCCTCTAAGCCAAATTTTCCCCAAATCCATACCATCCATGTGGTAACTTGATCACAAGCCAAATAAAAGGATAAAGGGAAGGAAAATGTGTCCATTCTATGGACACACCATTCCTCCACAACCCAATCACCCAACCAAACCCAAACACCTTCACCTTCACCCAAGCCCAAGGTGACCATCTTGGGTACCTCCCAATCTAGCCCTTCCAAGTCAATCAAAAGAGTAGTTTTAAATCAACTTCACCAAAAAATCAGTGAAAATGAGTTTATATTAACTAATCAATACCTCGCCCCATCACCACTAGGTGATTATAGAGGCTTTGAAATCTATAGAGGTTTAACTAGAATATCTATAACCTTTAGCAGCCTTTGTCAGAGCCATCTAGCTTTCCACCTGTATTACCTTTAAGGATTCAAAAATACCCTTCATTCATCAATAGTATCTATATCCTCCCCTCTTCATTACTATGTAAATTAACCAAACCCACATAAAAAGGTTTATGATTGATGGAGGAACTAGCATTAACATTATCTCCTCCCATGCATATGAATAACTAAAATTATTGGAGAACATTATGTCAGAAACTAGAGTGGTGCTACATTATTTCAATTACACCATGACAAAAACTCTATAAACTATCAACTTCCACATTTTTATAATACCTCACATGCTTCTTGAACTCTTATACATAGTAGAAGGTGAGTTATAGTACAATGTTCTTTTTGGATGCCCTTGGATCTATTCCATGAATTGTGTACCATTTACCCTACATCAGTACATCAAATTTAAGCATGAGGGTCAATTACTTACCATACAGGCTAACCTAAGTCCTTTCACATCATTTAACATGATGTACCAATCAAATGATGTTTTTATCCTTTCATCTACCAAGCCTTCATTAAGCAATAATGACTCTACCTCTTTTACCAAGCACGTCCACATTAGCTCATCTATCTCTTCTACCCAAATCCCCATAAAAGACCCCTTGGAATCAACATTATAATATCTCTCACTTGGGGAGTATTACCTCTTGACTTTAGATGCCTTCCCTATTCCCAAAGATTATGAGAACCTTAACCATAACCCTAGTTATGATCCCAATATCATAACCATTATTCCATTTAGATCTCATAATCTCTAAACTAATATTTTCTATGGAGGACTTGATCAATCACTTTTTATCACCACTACATCATCTTATACTTGAAAATTCACCTCTAATTTGTCCTATCTATATAAACTGGAGTTTGCCAAGACATACCTCCATAGCTGTGTTTAGAAGGGATTGAGTCTAGGACATTATGAACACACACCACATGAGTTTTTTCCATGTAAGACCTAAAATCCTAATGAAAGATTTGGTCTTAGATTCACTCCACCTGAAGAGCCAACCAAATCACCTCTTATTACCATCATTGATGAGGAAGTTTTACCATCACCAACCCCTCCACCATCAAAATTTGAGGATTAAGTATTAGTCCCCCTAAATTTTTATTAATAAAAATGATTATCCTTGGACCTTTGACTTATTAAAAATATGGGGAGACCATAACCATTCCTCTAACTCATCTTGAAATGGTAGAAGATGACTCTCTAACCATTAATATCATTCAGTGTTATGATGATGATTCCCTTCTTACCTATCTTAGTGTATAATATTCCTCTATCCATAAATCTATCCCTCCTAATAATTTAACCATGTTGAATAATTCCATCATGGATATCAACATGGGTACTTATGATAACCCACACATCATCAAAATTAGCCAATCACTAGATTTCTTGGAGCTTCAAGATTTTCCCTCCTTCTTAAGAGATTATAGCATATCATTTGCCTAGTCTTATAGTGACATGTTAGGAATCCACCCTTCCATCCATACCCATAATATTTTTACTACCCATGATACCAATCCTATCGAACAAAATCTTCATCAGATGCACCCTTGCATAGCCCTTCTTATCAAAGAAGATATTTAATGTCTCTTATCTATAAATTTCATCCAACCCATTGACTATCCCCAATGGGTTTCAAATGTTATCCCTATCACCAAAGCAACAAGGGTAATTTTCATTTGTGTGGATTTATATGATCTTACCCTTACTTTCCCAAAGGATGACTTCCCTTTGCCAAGTATTGACCAGTTTATTGATCTTACAGTCAGCCATGAGATGTTATCTCTTATGGATGATTTCTTAGGCTATAATCAGATCTTGATTTCCCTTGAAGACAAACATAAAACTAATTTTATCGTCCCATGGGGAACCTTATGCTATAGGTTCAAGCCTTTTGGTTTGAAAAAATGCTGGTGTAACCTACTAATGTGTCATTACCTATATCTTCCATGACCTTATTCATAAAACTATGGAGGATTACATAGAATACCTTCTTGGGAAATCTAAATGTCATAAATATCACTTAGTAGTTCTCAAGGTTATTTTCAAATTCATAATCCATTAATATGTTTGACTTAACCCCAAGAAATGCATTTTTTAGGTATTGTCAGGAAAGCTTCTTAGATTAATGGTCTCCCTTCAAGGAATCAATGTTAATCCTACCAAAATCAAATCAATCCTTTATATTCCTCCTTTGACCAACCTCAAGAAACTCCCTATATTATAAGGGAAGTTCCAATCCATTCATTTCTTAATCTCTTAGCTATTTGATAGATGACAACCTTTCTACCACCTTATGAAAAAAGAGGTATCTTTTTAAACTAGAATAAAGACTGCTAAAGGGACTTTGATTCACTTAAAAATTACCTTCTTTCTCCACCCATTGTCATTCCTCTCAAAGAGGATAAACCTTTCTACTTTTATATTTCTACCACCAATCACTCCTTAGGTGTAATGCTTGCACATCGAGATGAACAACATAAAGATCGAGTTATCTAATATATAAGTCATACACTTATAGAGTATGAGACTTGGTATACCCATACCAAAAAACTTTTCCTTATCTTGGTCTTCATAGCCTCCAAACTCTAGCATTACCTTCTTAACTATAAGAACAATTTCATAACCAACACTAACCGACTCAAGTATATGCACTCCAAGCCACACCAAAACTAGTGTATGGCTAAATGGCTAAATGGCTCATGCTCTTAGCTAAGTTTGACCTTGAGTTCCTCCATTATAATTAAATTAAAGAGAAATTAATTATCAAACAAGTGGCTAAATAACCTTTGGTGAATAAACAACCTTCTCCTCTTAAGTTTCCTGATGAGTCCATTATAACTCTTTCTCAAGAGAATGCCACATATAAAATGACCATGTTATTTGATGGATCAAAGTGTCAACATGGTGGGGTGTTGATATTATTCAAATCCACCTTTATGGTGAAAAAATTCATTTATATTTCAATATTTATATTGATTTTACCAATAATATGGCTGAGTATGGAGCTCTAGTGATAGGTCTCTAAACTACTTTAGCCTTGAGAGTCAAGATAATCAATATTTTTGGTGACTCTAAAATCATGGTCCAAATCAGTGGCCCTTATCAATGTAAAATGAAATATTTTAATATCATAAACATCTATTTTATGTACTAGTAGCATCATTTAAACATTACCTTATCCAAGCCACTCCATAATCTAAAAATAAGTTTGCCAATACAATGGCCTCCCTTGCTTCCTAGATCCCATCTACACCTTCCAAATCTAAGATATTTGTCTCTATCCATAATATTAAAAATAATTATTATACCAAATCAAACCCTCCTCTTGTCTTTAGTGTGAAGGAAACCCAACCTAGCCTTTAGTACAAGTTGATCTTTGACTATCTCAACCTAGGCATCATTCCCTCCAATATTTCTAAGAATGGTCAATGAACATTTATTCAGAGTACCTCTCATTATACCATACTATGGGGAGTTATTTACAAGTATTTTTTTGATGGTCTCCTTTTTTCTACCTATTTATTCATGAAATTTGTCATTCTATTAGAGAAATTCATGATGGGATTTATGGAGGACACTTTAATAGCCTAGTTGTTGCTAAACATATCCTTTGTGTTGGGTATTATTAGACCACCTTTAACCAAGAATGTTGTTATTATATGAATAAATGTGTTAAATGTCAACAACATACTAATTTACAACATGCACTTAGTCATATCCTCCAATTACCCAAATATTTATAACTCTTCTCATAATGGGGACTGGATCTTAATGGTGAAATTAATCCCCATTTTTCACATTGACATCAATTTATCATCACTGTAATAGAATATTTCAATAAATGGGTGGAATTTATTCATCTCCTTTAAACCAAAGCCAAAAATATTATCTATTTTATTAACCATCACATTATCTATTTCTTTAGTGTCTCTCATAAGATAATCAATGATAATGGTAAATCTTTCAAAAATCAAAAAGTCCATGGTCTTTGTGACATGTTTAAAATTAAGTTGAGTTTCTCCTCACCCTATCATCCATAATTTAATGGAAAAGATGAATCTTCTAACAAAACCCTTAACAAAATGGTAACTAAAATAATTAATTCATCCTATCAGGATTGACATTTACACTTCCCTTTTACCTTACGGGCATATCATACTAGTATTTTCACCCTTATAGGTGATATCCCATTCTTTCTTATTTTTGGAGTAGAGGTTGTCTTACCTCTCAAAGTATGAATTACCTTTCTTCACATATCCATATAGGATATCTTATTTTAAGGTTATTATCATCAATCACATCTATCCCAACATGATCTACTTGACAACTATCTTTTGGCCACACTTAACCATCTTCATGTCTATCAAGAATGAATCAAGTGAGCATATAAAAAACACCTAAGAGAATGAGAATTCAACATCATATATCTTGTCTTAAATGAAAATCAGCATGTAACCAATATGGAAAAAAGTAAGTGGGGCAAGTTTACTTTCAATTGGCATGGACCTTATATCATTATGCATAAGTACGGATCAGGAGCTTATTGGTTATCCTCTCTTGAAGGTAAACTAGAACCTATGATTCTCAATGCTTCAAATTTATGTCTTTTCTTTTGTTAAATAATATCAAACTAATCTTCTATCTAACTTGAGCTCATCCATTATTTTATGATATTTTCTCCTTCACCCCTTCACTTTGATGATTACAAATTAAATCATAGAATCATGTGATTTTATATCATAGTTGTAGCCTTAATCCTAAACATGGGTACCATGGATCTACCCATGGCATGATTCTCATGTATAATTTTTTTCACCAATAAGATGGAATCCCATGGTGGTTGTTACTCATATAATCCTCTCACACACTATTTTAACCTTCTTGTGGTTTAGTTTTGCCTTCATAAAGGTAATATTTTTAGCCTATATAAGCAATTCTATGTCATCAAAATAAAAATCATTAATATCCATATATCTAATGGGTTATCTCTATCATTATCAAACTTCTCCATTGAAGGACACTTCTAAAACCAATCAAAATTACTCACTATAATTTAGACTGCTCTCTTGAAGGATAACTATCACAAAGCCTAAAATAAGTCTAAAAAATACTAGAGCACTCCCTTAAAGGATGGATAAGTAAAATCATTTGTCAAAATAAAGAAATTTATTGGAAGCTTCTCACATTGATCAATTCCCCCAAAGCAATAATAGAAATATCAAAAGACCTATTATTTATAAGTTACATTTGGATTTCATAAGTAGGATTCTTGCATTGATCAGTCTACACAATCTATGACATAGACTTATTTATAATGGCTCTTTGACAACCTACATAAGGGAAAGGATAACCTTCACATGAAGGTTCATTTATCATCCATCTCCCATTTATACACTCTATTAAACATACGATTTTTATCCTAATTAACATTATATGATCAATAAACTTTTCCTTGTTTGTTAGAAGTGGGATTGATTTCCTTGTTCTAGGGAATTAATTTTTTATTTAATATTTATGTAATGCATTAGGAGAAAATTATTAAATTATGTATTTAATATTTTTCATGATGAATTAGAATAAATTATTAAATGATGTATTTACTTATTTCTATGATGCATTAGGAGGATAAAAATTATTAAATGTAGTATTTAATAATTTCTTGATGTATTATGGAAGTGGGTTGGACTTGCACATTAGAAGGTGTGCCATTTGGAGAGGAATGTCATGTTACTCATATAAGGACCTTTTAGATATTATTTGAAAGGTGGAAATGGTGTGTCATCTTGTGGATAGAGCCTATACTAGGTGAGGATGGTGATTTTTCTTTGAGGATGATGTTTTATACACCATTTTCTATTTATACAAGGTGTGGTGTGACCTATGAGAGGTTGTTGATAATTCTTATTTGTAGGTGTGGATTTTGAGAGATAGAGTCAAAGTGTAGGTGTTTTTCAAAGTGAAGGTGTTCATTTATAGGGTGCGGTTTAGCATCTTGTGAGGTACCAAATTGTGCAGGTGTAGGTGAAAGTGTAGCTTTTTGTGTAACAGTTTCTATGGGAGATTTTCTATCTTTGTGAGAGTTCATTATAATCTTATTTCAAATTACTAATTTATTTGAGGACTTTCTTGGTTGATGTAGCCTACATTGGGTGAACCATGGTATATCTGTGTTATGTGTTATTACTAGTTTTGTTCACTCATTTTATGCTTTCATTAAACTATGGTTTGAAGGAATTATTTATGCATAATTAAATCTAATTTTCACACATTGAAAATCTGGTTTTGTGATTTTATGGTGGTTAAGAAATCTGATTTACATTCACTTAATTCCAAAAATTGGTATCAAAGCTGGGTTGTGTTTTTGTTGAAGTGGTAAGTCACAGGAAAGGTTATTAGCTTGAGTGAGAGCTATGGGAGAAGAAATTAGATTCATAGTTGAGAAATTTATAGTAAGAATTTTTTTTTATGGAAAATGTAGATGGAGAATTACTTGTATCAAAAGGAACTTCAACTCCCCTTGGAGGGAAAAGGAGGATAACCTATAAGTATGAGTGATGTCAATTAGAAATTTCTTGATAGGAAGTAATTGGGAGCCATTAATTTATGCCTTGCATCTTCTATTGCACTTAACATTGCAAATTACACATCTATAAAGGATCTCATGGATAGAATTTGAAAGTTGTATGAGAAACCCTCAGCTTCAAATAAAAATTTTCTTATGAAAAGATTATTTAACATGAAAATGTTAGAGAATGGTTTAATTCCTAATAATTTAAATCATTTTAGTATAGTTTTAAGTATGCTCACTTTAGTTGGAATTAAGTTTGATGATGAAGTTAGAGATTTTCTAATTTTATGTTCTTTACCAGATTGTTGGGATAGTTTGGTTATGACTATGAGTAATGCAGTCCCTACCAAGGGAATTTTGAATTTTGAGGATGTTGTAGGTGTGATTATTAGTGAGGAATATGAAGGAAAAGCACTGGTGAATCATCTTTAGGTAATTATTTATCTATTGATACTAGAGGGAGGCAAAAGGACAAGAGCAAAGGCAATCATGGAAATTCAAAAGGTAGATCTAAATCAAGATTTAAAGATGTGATGATATGCTAGCATTGTGGGAAGAGTGGAAATTCAAAGAAGGATTATTGGTCACTTTGACATAAGAAGGGAAATAAGGAGGAAATGAATGAGGTAAATGTGACATTAGGTAAAACTAGTCAGGATGCCTTAATTCTTTCTTTAGATAATTCTAATGAGTCTTGGGTATTAGATTCAAGGGATTCTTTTCATACCACCCCATATAGGAATTATTTTTCTTACTATGTTCAAGGGAATCTAGTACATGTATATATTGGTGATGATGAACCGTGTGAGAAGTAGGGAAAGGTTCTATTTAGGTGAAAATGTAGAATAAGAACTCGTGGCTACTTAGGGATGTCAAACATGTGCATATGTTGAGATGGAATTTGGTTTTAGAGGGGTAATTGGGTAGTGAAGGATGCTTAATTATATTTACTATAGATTCTTGGAAAGTTACCAAAGTATCTCTTGTGATTTCAAGAGATAAGAAAGTTGTTACTTTATATTTGACTAGTAGTGTTGTTTCTTGTTATTTAGTTATTGTAGATGGAAATGCAACTATGTGGCACTATAGGCTTAGTAATATGAGCCATAAGGGAATGGATATTTTAAAAGATAATTTTCTTGGATTCAAAGATCTAGATCTATATTTTTATGAATATTATGTGTAATGGAAAAAGAAGTAGGTTAAGCTCTTGAAAGATGGACCCACAAAGAAAGAACACAAGTTAGAGTTGGTACATTTAGATGTATGGGGACTAGCTTAGGTATATTATATTGGTGGTTCTCATTATTATGTCAATTTTATTGTGATTCAACTAAGAAATTTTGGGTTTATTATATTAAAAATAAATTTGATGTAGTTGAATCTTATAAGAAGTGGAAAGCCTTGGTTGAGAATGAAATTGGTCTAAAATTGAAATGTATCAAATTAGATAATGGATGTAAGTGTTGTAGTAATGCTGTATCTGACTATTGTTCTAACAATGGAATATGTAGGCAAATGATAGTTCCAAGAACTCCATAATAGAATGGGGTGTCTAAAAGGATGAACATATTAATAATGAAATGTGTTAGGGGCATGAGGTTACATGGTGGGTTGCCTTTATAGTTTTGGGTAGAAGCAGTTAGCATGGTAGTATATTTGATTAACAGAGGACATTCTATGCCTTTGGAAGGAGGCATTTCTGAACAAGCTTGGTCTAGTAAGAATGTTGATTACTCTTTTTTTATAGTCTTTGGATGTGAGGCTTTTGCCCTCATCAAGAAAAAGAATATGACCAAATTAGAGGCTAAATAAGATAAATTCACCTTTGTTGGATATGGTGATGATGACTTTGGTTTTAATTTATGAAACATTAAAGATATGAATATATTTTAGTCTAGAGATGTAGTCTTTAATAAAAAATTCATGTATAAGGATCAGCTATAAGAACATGAATAGGAACAAAAAGAGTACACAGTATTGGATGACATTGTAGATGGAAAAGTATCTAATGAATCATTTTAGGAATATTCTAAAAAAGGACCCCAAACTCCTATGGTAAGATCTTCCAGGATAAGAAAAGCACCTAAACATTTTTATCCTTCTTTGAATTATTTGTTACTCACTAACAATAGATAACCAAAGTGTTACAAGGAAGCAATGCAGGTAAATGACAAGTTGAAATGAGAACAAGCAATGGATGAAGAGCATAGATCTCTCATAAAGAACCAAACATGGGATTTGGTAAGGCTACCCAAGGGCAAGAGTGCATTTCCAGATAGGTTGATCTTCAGAATAAAAGAAGAGGATCAAGGGAGAAAAAGGTATAAGGCCAGGATGGTGGTCAAGGGGTTTGTACAAAAATTAGGAATTGATTTTGATGATATTTTCTCTCTTATTGTAAAAATGACTTCTATTAGGATTGTTCTTTGTTTAGTTGGAGTTGAGGATCTACACTTAGAATAGTTAGATGTGAAAAGTACTTTTCTTCATGGTGATTTGGATGAAGAGTTGTATATGAATCAACCAAAGGGATATAAGGTCAAAGGGAAGGAGAACTATGTGTGAAGATTAAATAAGAGCTTGTATGGCCTTAAATAAGATCCATGGCAATGGTATAATAAATTTGATTATTTTATGTTAGAACAAGAATATCAAAGGTGTAATTTTGACCATTGCATGTACATCAAACATTTTGATGATGGTTCCTTTATTATTTTATTCTTATATGTGGATGACATGTTAGTTGTAGAAAAAAACATACAACATATTCATATTCTCAAGAAAAATCTTAGTGACTCCTTTGATATGAAGGATTTGGGTGTTGAAAATCAAATCTTTAGTATGAGGATTACTCGTGATAGGAATTCTAGTTTTATCCCAATCAGAGTATGTGAAGAAAGTCTTGAAAAGGTTTAGTATGTTGGATGCTAAATTTGTTGGTACTCCTTTGGTGGGCCACTTTAGATTATCAAAGGAGTAGTGTCCCAAGATGGAAGATAAAAATATTAAGATGTCTAAGGTACCTTATTCTTTTATAGTTGGTAGCTTGATGTATGCCATGGTTTGTACTAGGCCAGATATTACCCATGCAGTGAGAGTTGTGAGCAGGTATATGAGTGATCCAAGTTATGAGCATTGGTAGGTATTGAAATAGATTCTTTGATATTTGAGAGGAACCATTGATGTTGAATTATGTTATGTTGGATTAGATACCACTTTACATGGTTATGTAAAATTGGATATGGTAGGGGATATTGATAGTAGGAGAGGTACGATAGGATATATATTTACTATTAGAGATACAATCATTAGTTAGATTTCTAGGATATAGAAGGTTGTGGTTTTGTCAACCATAGAGGCAGAGTATGTTATTACCATAGAGGCTAGAAAGGATATGATTTGGCTATAGGAGTTGTTTCAAGAGTTGGGGCATGAGTAGGAAGTTGGAAGACTACACAGTGATAGTTAGAGTCATATTCATTTAGCAAAGAACTCCACTTTCCACTCGAGGATGAAACATATTCAATTATGTTATCACTTCATTAAGACAACTTTGTAGGAGAACTTGGTGAAGTTGGATAAGATTCATACTAGCCAGAATCTTGTGGATATGATGACCAAGGTGGTCACGTTGGACAAGTTGAGACTATGTTAATATTTGGTTGGCCTTAGTGGACATGGAACATTGATAGATTGTGTTTAGGATAAAAGGTCTCCAAGTGGGATATTGTTGAGTGTGGAGCCCTTTGGGGCTATCACATGACCTTGTTGGTACACTTTGGGGGTCTAGAAAGCTCCAAAGATGTGGGGAGAAAATTATTAATTTGATCCTTAAGTGGGTATATATTATTAAATGTTTATTTAATAATTTTCATGTATACTTTCATGTTTGTTAGAAGTGGGATTAATTTCCTTATTCTAGGGAATTAATTGTTTATTTAATATTTTTGTAATGCATTAGGAGAAAATTATTAAATTATGCATTTAATAATTTTTATGATGCATTAGGATAAATTATTAAATGATGTATATAATTATTTCTATGATTCATTGGGAGGATAAAAATTATTAAATGTGGTATTTAATAATTTCTTGATGTATTATGGAAGTGGTTTGGACTTCCACATTGGAAGTTGTATGATTTGGAGAGGAATGGCATGTTCTTCCTCTAAATACCTTTTATATATGCTTTCAAAGGTGTAAATGGCATGTCATATTATGGATAGAGCCTATCCTAGGTGAGGATGGTGATTTTTTTCTTGAAAGGATGTTTTCTACACCATTTTCTATTTATACAAGGTGTGGTATGACCTATGAGAGGTTGTTGATAATAATTTTTTGTAGATGTGGATTTTGAGAGATAGAGTCAAAGTGTAAGTGTTTTTCAAAGTGTAGGTGTTCATTTAAAAGGTTTGGTTTATCATCTTGTGAGGTATAGGATTGTGTAGGTTTAGGTGAAAGTATAAATTTTTATGCAACATTTTCTATAAGAGATTTTTTTAATCTCTATGAGAGTTCATTGTAATCTTGTTTCAGATTACTGATTTATTTGAGAACTTTTTTGGTGGATATAGCCCACATTGGGTGAAACACATTATATATTTGTTATGTGTTATTTCTAGTTTTTTTCTCTCCTTTTATGCTTTCATTAAACTATGGTTTGAAGGAATTATTTTTGCATAATTAACTCTAATTTTAACACATTGAAAATATGGTTTTGTGATTTTATGGTGATTAATAAATATGATTTACATTGACTTAATTCCTAAAAAAAAATTCCTATGTTATAACTATAGATTCCCTCAATTGATCTCTCTCTACAATAAGTGCCTACCTATTAGGGGCATCCAAATCCATCTGCTCCCCACCCCCTCACCATGTTTACATTAGGGGCCTACTATACACCATCTCCCCAAAACACTACCACTACATAATGCACCTAAAAACATACAAGGCAATCCAACATAACCCCCACATCACTAATATATATTACCATTGGTATCTCCTCACAGTCAATCTCTATCTCCTCAAGCTTTGATGGAGGCAGTGATGCCTTGACATCCTCTCTCCTATACATCAAAAAATACTTGAGACACCCTATATGAGCTTAAACTATCTCCTAAACCTATTACATGGAATTATCTCCACCTCATGCTGCCATATGAAATATATCCACCTATATCTCTATAGTGATAGGGTCTACCTATCATAGCTTCACCATCTTTGGAATTTGGTATATAGCCTTTAGATGAGCTCTTTATCAACCAGTGCCTCTAGCCTACCCCTATTCCACTCTAAGTCTCATGTTAATCCCCATAGTGTTGTAAGTTCATAATCAACTCTCCACCTCATGAAAACAAATCTAAAGTCAATCTAGGTTCATGTCTACCATGGAAATTGACTTGATCAAAGTAACCTGATGTGCTCGTATGCCTAGTAGTGAGAAAAAATTGACACTGATACCATAATACCTATGTTTTTTATCCCTAAATATCTTTGTATTATTTACATAGTAATACCATGGACAAATCATAAATTATTTGATCCATCATCATGCCTACAAGAATGCCTAGCAATAGAAATGGAAATCTACCACTACTAGAGTCTAGTAGTGCATAACAAGTCATATATATCATCATCATCATCATCATCATCATGAAAAAATGTCTCCCTCCCCAGTCCATGTGGTATATAGGTGTATAGTGGAGTCCTCTATTATGCAACCTTACATGAATAAAGTCATCTCCAAAAAAATAATCCATATACTAATCTCACTCCTTGGTACTGATATTCTCTATCAGCTCATCCCATGCCGGTAGCCACAAAATCCAATGAATATTATTTGGTAGGATGGTAATATCTCCAGTGAGAAGTAAAAAAGTGTTGGTAGTGGGGTCCCATTTCTTGATGAGGTCCACCAACATAGCCACGTCTCTATGCACATGCTTATAATACCTCATGCCTCATAGGCCCACTATTGTCATGTGATCCCACTCTTGGTCTATTATTGCCCAATGTACCTCATATAAGAGCTAAGACACTTAGTCTCACATCTATAGTTGCTCCCTCACCTACAAAGTTATATGTATACCTTAGTTTAACTGACTCGTCAAACATTGCCTATATATTTTACCTATTAACCCTCACCCCTACCTTGGCCTATTTACCTAAAATTATCCATATCCTACTTGAACCACATCTGATCTTAAGACCTATCCTACCTTTCAACCATTCCTAACCCATACCTTCTATTCCCATTCCTTTCATAACTCCTACCTTCAAACATACCTAAGATAATCTTTAAACCTTATACCAACCTTAGGTTAACCACCTATGATTGAGTATCGATTGATGATGGTTCCTTAAGGAACCATCATAGATCAACCTTTGACACCATAATTTTGGTCGTGGACCATAAATGGTCCACACATAAATTTCTTGATGGTCACCTATTGATTGGTGATGGTCGATAGTGATCATTGATGGTCTATATGTGATGACCATTAGTGACCTAAACCTAGGTCTAACCCACCTAACCTTAATAACAATCAACAAAAAACTACACCTCTAAAACCCTCCCATACCTTAAATACCTCAATCCATTTCACCACCCTCTACAAATTTCATACCAAAAACTAAAATCCCCCAATTTTCAACACCTAACCCACCCACATAACAAAACAATTAAAAATCACAACACAAAAACAAATTCAATTACATAACCTATACATCCTCCATCATGGTGGATCCCTTAGAACCACCACCATCACATGGCCCTATGCTCTACCTCTATTTCACTACATCTTAACTAGATCTCTTCTTCCCTAACCCACTTTAGTCTCAATCCACCTCATGATCCAACCTTGATCAAACCTCCACCTCCCATGTCAACTCTCAGATAGTCCTCACTCACTTAGACAAAAAAAACCAAATCATCATCATTTTCACATAGGACAAATGTGGAGAGAACCAACATTACAATTCTAAATAATCAAATATAAACCTCATTTGACCTTTTATGGTCACTTTTCTAGGGTTTATTTTTGATTGCCAATGGTCACTAGGTGACCACTGATGATCAACCTTGACCTTTGATGATTGACCCCTCTAGGATTCTCCCATCCTATCATATCCTTTTCTCAAAATACCACCTTACTAAAAACTTGAACCCATTGGAGAGCAACTCTTTCTCCACTAACCAACCAACCAAATAACATCACATTGATCATTTTGGTCCACCATTCAAACTTTTTATGACAACTTGCCTTGGTAACTTTGAACACATCTATTACCTTTCCATATTTGATGAACTTGTGCTATTTTTGTGAACCAACCACTTAGGTGCCTCAGAGCATGACCCTCTATGATCTTAATAGATACAACTTTTTTGTCTTCTCAAGATCACATCCTACCTCAAATACCTATGAATACATTGACCTTGCCTAGGATACTTGAGTTTATATGAGTTACCCATATCATCTATGCCTAAAGTTATGGCCTAGTTACCCTATCACCTATCCTTCTAATCCAAACTTATTTTAACACCTACCTCAACTATGGTGGCCTAGTCTATGCATGATCTATGATATCACACTTAGTCACATTCTTTGTGTTTGTTAACATTTAAATGCCCAACCAACCAACTTTGCCCCCCACCTTATGACCCATATATATACTTATCAAAATTGAACCCAACACTATTTCACCTCATTGATTCCTAGTTTGAGGAGGAACACCTCCTCCCATACTCAGGGCACCCAACCTTCTACCATCTTATCCATTTTTATTTTATAGTTTGTTGATACAAACTACATAATAAAAAGTGGGAAAATATAGACACTCAAAAACTTTTCAATGCATTTCTAGTCATCAAAGCACCACATGACCCAATTTAATTACCTTAGAAAATTTCCTAACTTCTCAACCTCCAAACATAAGTGAAAATAACTAATCTTAGCCATTTTGACTGTGTCTCCAACTACCGATGGTCAACCCTTGACCACCAATGGTTGACCCAGTCTACTAGTGGTTACATAAAACCTTACATGATCAATGTTAACAACTAAAATTTGATTTCAACTCACTCAATGATTACCAAATATCTAATTTTAATTCATTATTTACATGATCAATGCATGATTAGACTATTTGATAAACTATTTGTTAAATTTTTTGATTTAAACCTCACTTTCCTCTATATTAAGAGAGGAAGGGAAGGTTGAAAGGATCATCAAGATCAATCAAGTAAGTGCAAGAGGTTTTTAATCCTAAATGAATACAAAAGCTAATTATCTATGTTTTTATCAACATTCAACAATTAGCTTTGATTTGTTTCATTACTTGTGTCACTCTTCATTATTTCCCTTTCATCTTATTTTCCTGTGTTGGAATTCTATAACTCCAAACACTTAAACTCTCACCCCCAAACCACTCACAACCTATTTCAATCACTCAAATACCCAATCCCAGAACTAGATACCTCTAAGTATTATTTCTTATCTCATGACCAACATTCAACCCAAACACCACTTATATAACCTCTCTATAACCTTTTCAATAGACTTATTTTCCTAGAACCAAATCCAATAATAACCATCAATGATCTTTCCTAATAGCCAATGGACGCACCTAATCACTTAAAATTAACAATCATTGATGGTCACCTAACTATCAATGGTCATACCTAGACCGTCGATGGTCATTATGTGTTATTTCATAATAACAAGATGATTTGACCCATCTGCCTGTACCCAAATCCCACTTTTTGAGTTCCTATTTTATCACATAATTTCAACTTATTTTCTAAATCAAGTTTGAGTAACTTAGCATTATTATTCAATCATTTATTTCTATTTTTTGTCAAAATCACTTGTTTCTTTTCTAGCATTTCTTGTATTTAATTTTGGTAACTTATATTATTTCATGTAAGCATCTATTTTCAATTTATCAAAACTTAAGTATTTTAAAAGTGTGGATTGACAACCTCTAAGGAAGCTTGTGATTATTGGATCTAGCTCATATTAGGTAATCCACCCTACTATATCACTAACCAACCATTTTCTATTATTTTATTAGCTGGAGGTCATCCTCCTTAAACAAAGAGGAGTATCCACAATAATCTAGATTCATGCATGTACAACATATCCAAGTTCTACTAACCTCACCCTTATTTTATGTTTTACATCTTACAGTTTAAATAAAATAATAAATTTTTAGTGAAACAATAATAAATTCAAGTTGTTCATCAGTCCTTTAACATGAATAGATGACCAATTTTGGGTAGGTTTTTTTAGTGCACTTCCCCTCTTGAAAGGAGGGAGATCTAGAGATCTCTGCTCCCTAATATCTTTATATACCTAGTTTAGGTGTATTGATATTCACTCAGTGTCTTGTTATGACCATTATAATTCAAGGGGCCTTTGTTAGTTCTATGAAACATTTCAAACTTGGTTTTAACAGAGTGGGGTACTTGAAGAATGTAAAATGATAATACTTGATTGTTGTTTGTGTTTGGGTGATGGTCATGTAGGTGATGAAAATAAATAAATAAAGTATTCATTTTGTCTTTTATGCAATTTTAAATTAGCATTCTTAAGGTTTTTATGCATGAGTGTGCAGATAAATTTTGGTGATCATTCATTCTATTAATAACCATTCAATAATGTAATAATAATAATGGGATGACCTATATCAAAGATATAAAAATAATAAAATGTTGTGTATAAAGTCTTAGCTAACCAATTAATTAAAAAAGGGAAAAAGAGAGTAAAAAGAGATAAAATATCTATTATTATGTAGTAAAATACTTTCATCATGAATGCAATCATCCACACACCCAAACCCTCATGTGGAAAACATGTGCATAACCATTCAATGGGCCAGTACACATGTTTGAAGAAGAAAGAAGCAAAAAAATAAAGCCCTCGATCACTATTGACACATGTAAATTGAAATAAAATAACTCTACTTCTATTAATCAATAAATCTCAAGTAACATAATGTATATAGATATATTAAAATTGCTCTAGCTAAATTTTTACATCATAATGATAAGTAAACAAAAAGAGGGAGAGAGAAAAAATATAAATTGGGTAACTCAATGGTGTTTTGGAACAACCAAGAGCCAACCCTATAAGATTGAAATTCATCCAATATATAGCAATTTGGTCTTCCATGGGAGATATTTTTCCCTCCAAAACTTCAACAACCTCCATTAATGCTTAATATACCTCCACTCCTAAATCCCTCCACTTTCACTATTTATCTATAGAATAAGGCCATAATCAAATCAAACACACATTCAAGTAGTTTGAATAGTGCTTTAGATTATTCAAATAGAAAGTGCTCTAAAATTAGGAGGACTTGAGCAAAATCGATACCACTATGACAACCGAGGTGGAACCACTTTTTTTATGAATCAAACATTCAAAGAATGGATACTCAATTTGTAAGATATGGATGAAAATGCCCCCCAAGTCATTTTAAGTCAGCAAAGTAGAAAAATATTCAAAATTGAATAAAATATTAATTTTGTATAAAAAATAATAAAAATGATTGATTAATTAATTTTAATTTATTAATTTTAAATTAAATTAATTTTAATTTTAAATATTTAATTTAAATAATTAAAATTAAATTAAATTAAAATTATTATTAAAAGATAAATATTAATAAAAAATAAAAAAAAGACTTCATAATTCCTTAAAAAAAATGGAGGGGGACACATCCCACCCCTAACACTACTGATAACACAAAAGGAATGGGGAGCATATGCCCCCCATGGATCTACATTCTTTTGGGCCTGAGGGATGATCAAACCATCCTTTAGGCCTATAGGAATGCATATCCTAGGGGGGGCAACCACTCATTATAAAACAAAAAAACCCATGAAAACTTTCCACATGGTGGGGGGGATAGAAACACATATATATATATATATATATATATATATATATATATATATATATATATATATATATATATATATATATATATATATATATATATATATAATATATATATATATATATATATATATATATATATATAACCTTTTAAAAACTAGTTTCTAAATTCAATTTTGAATTTTAACATTGGGTTTTAAATGATTTTCAACACATATTTGACCCATTCCACCTTGAAATAGGTCATCCTAGATTCAAGAAATGAAGGTCAAGTGGGAAATTTCGGGAAAGGTTCCAAACATTAAAGTTTTTTGTAGGGATGAGGCCTATCTAATGGAGGAAATTTAGATACCCCATGATACATGAAAATTGAAGAAACATCGAAAGAAGGTAGGCAAATGTGAGCGGGTGACTAATCAAGAAAGACTTCCAAGATAAGTTAGGAGGTTGAGACTCCATTTGATGTTGTGTAAAATACAAAGTTAAATTCCATGGACATGGTATTTCTAATGATGGTGGTTTTGAGTCATGGTTTGGCATGTAAATCGAGATGGACCACCAAGGCAAGTTATAGTATTGAGACCCATGAACTATGAGTGCATATGGGAGTAGATAAAAAGGTAAAAAAAGGAGGTTCCTTGATTCTTAGAATAATTAAGGAATGTTATTAAAGAAACAAAAAATGGTGACTCTATTGGAAAATACTCTTAAGTATTTTGAAACATTAAAAAAATTTCTATGAACCTAAATTCCCTAGTTGAGACTATGTATGAAATGTGAATGGATTCAAGGGAGGAGAAGATGGGAGTGAGTAATGGACCAAATCAAAAATTATAATTTGTTGGGTGTGTGAAAATGAGTTAATTTACTATATCTTAGAACCTAAAAATACTAGCCACTATGAATCCAATCATCAAACTAGTGAATCATACATTGATAATACTTGCTTGGACATTGCTTCACTTTTAGACAAATATACATAGCCTCAACATAGATACCTCTAATCCCACTCTATGACTTTATCTAATTCAAAATAGGTTAGAAATCCCATGGTGGAGCTACTTGAATCACCCAAAATCAAAATTTTCATTAAATTTCTCTGTTCTTTTCTTGATTTATATTTTCTATTTCTTTTTTAGAAAGTTTTGGATTATGGTAAAAGTAGGTTTTAAAGGGACCCCAAAACCCTTTAAAAAAATCAAGAAAGATAAAGCATTAACAACCACTAGGAAAAGCAATCCTGAGACCTACTAAAGAGCAGTATCAAAATCAGGTTTTACAGGGACCTGAAACCACAAACATAGTCCAATAAAAGTACCTAGGTTTTACAAGGACCTGAAACCTCAAAGAACTTATAGCATAGGGTAAATAATGCTAAAATATATATATCTTTAGCATTATTCCCTTGCCAATAATGCATGTTGCCATTACAATAAACAATAACGACACACAAGCATTTATCGAGACAAAAATTCCACAAAATACCTTTGGTTTCTCTATCCCTTTGATTTGATAGAGACACCATCAGATCTAGAAATAATAATAGTCGTAGCCATGTCAAGAGAAATTTCATGCTCCACCATGCCCTCAAACCCTAAAATTGCACTGCCCACAACCCTGGCATCCTTACACCAGTGAATGCCCCTTGTCGAACACCAAAACTGCATTGTTCATCCAATTCCACACCCTGCTTTTAGGATCCATGTTCTGCACCCCAATTACATTATGTATCTTCAACAACCACCTCAAGATTATGACAATGATGTCCATGTATATCCCACTATATTTGTATAGAATTGTGAGGCGTAGGATGTTAGACAAGGAGATTTCCCCTAGGTCTATTTTCCCAGCCATCATCTTCCATAGCCACAACTCTGTAGGGGTGGCATTCAATAAGAACCCTAAATCGGGCATTCCCACAAAACTAACATAAACCCCCAGTCGCAGCAATAGTACTCCATCACTACCCATAAGATCATGGGGTTGAACTCCACCACCTCCACCCCTCTCTATGCCAACCATGCTTGGAAGTCCCTGCATGCACCCTTTGCCATGGCTACAATGGTCAGACGCACGTAGGATTTCAAACCCTAGTTTTTCCTTTGTGTATAGCTTGTATTTCTTTTCTTTTTTTTTTAGATTGTATTAAGATTATAAATTTAATTCTAGGTTGGGGACCATTATAACAAGTGAAAGGTAGGAATATACATTTTTCACCCTAGATATTCACCATAGTAGGTTCATCCAAAAATATTTAAAAACCATTAAGATGTGAATTTCATGCTAGATTTGAGATAAGGTCTTCATTGACCATATAGTTTTACCCAACTTAACCCAACTCAAATTTATTCTGAATGCATATAATAACTAAACATTCGAAACTACTTTAAAAATAAAATATAAATCCACACAATATTTAGAGTACTTATGCACCATGATTTTCACTTAATATACCTATGAATATGCCTTCTATTCTTCATTATTTTGAGCAATAGGGGAACCTATATAGTAAAATAGGTGGACCAAACCAAAAAGAAGCAAACAATTAGGCCAAAACAATAATGAAAAGTAGGAAATTTGAGAGAATTAAATTAAATTAAAAACAAATTAGGAATTAAAATAAAAACATATTAGTAAAGGGAGAGATAAGGTATTTAAATAAACTTTCCAAACAAATACATAGAAGTGAAAAAATGGAGAGATGTCATAGGGCAAGATAAAGGGCATCTTTACTAGCTAGACGCCTGATATAAAACATCTTCATGCTCATGATTTGAATAAGAATGGTAGATATCATACCAAGGAGAAAAAATTAATTATTCCTATGATAACCTCTATATTCATGACCACTATCCCGCATATTTGTATCTACATTATTTCCATGCAAATTAAGTAAATTTTTAGAATTAAATGCATTTATGTACATAATCTTAACTTGTAAAATGTACCTAAGAGGAGTTTAGATAAACACATCTACCCATATGTTAGATTGTGGTGAGGGGTAGGTTTGGGCATCAACACATACCAAAATAGATTGCATACCTAGCCTGGTATATTAGGTCCTTCATGCCAACCAAGTAGTGAACCCATTTTTAGTTGCTCCTTGACTAATTTTAATGATTCAACAACATCATATTTGTTATATTCATTTTTCAGAAGGCATAAAATTTATTCCTCCCATGTGATTGATCTTATGGAATTGTCATGAGTGGTAGAGGTGTGTAGAGAGTTGCATTAGATTAAGGTATTCACATCAACTTCATCACTTCATAATTTCAGAAGCCATGCTTATAATCACATGAATATATCCTGGATAACTCCACTACTATAAGAACCATAGGGATACTAAAATCCCACTCTTCAAGCCATTTCAACATGTCTAACTATTCTATGGTGAGGGAAACAATATAATTTTATTCCTCCTTCCACCTATTATTGGCAATATAGAATTTCTCCTCTCTAATATAAAGGACTCTCATGACTTCAACATTTAGGTTCAGGCCAATCAAATTGAAGGTAAGGTTATACTAAGGTAAGAGACCTTACATTTTTTACTCTTTTATCTCACTTTCTAGAGGTTGATATCCTATTTCATCATTATCTTCTTTAATTTATTCCATCTCAAATGATAGGATGCATGTTACACTATTTCTAATTATATATTTGTCATCTTGAAATATATTCACAAATGTAAGAACAACAACATATAATTGGGGTGCTTCATATGCATAACATTTATCTTCTTCATCTAGTTGTTCTAACTCTTTTAATTATCTATTCGACTGATTATAAATAGTTTCTAGTTCTTCTTCTCACATACAAAACTCATTGATATTGTGATTTATAACCAATATGTCACTTGATAGAACTTATACCTCTTCATTTTCATTAGACTCATCTTCATCACTAATATCAAAGACCATTTATTTCTTGTATAATGGTGTATTGTCATTCAATAAGATCATTTCTACACTTATCTCATTTTCATATCCATGGGTGCCAAATTGTGATGTTTGGCACATGGTCCCATAGGATAGTTGATGTATAGCTTGTGTGTAATCTCCTTCAATAAATGTCACTAAATTATCAAAAACACATAAAAACACTTGATCACTAAAACAAGGAAAACAACCTATTGTGCATATGCTAAACTATCATGATTTCATGGGTTAAAAACAATGATAGAGTTTTCATTAGTTATGAGGAGGTTGAAATGCTTGTAGGTTTGAAGAAATGTTTCACTGTAAGGCTCAAATTAGCCAACTAGTTGACTTATAGGCAAGTTAATTTAAGGATATTGGGTGTAAACAACTGATTATCCTAGTTAATAAAGTAGGTCCACATGAAAGCCATGTGTCATGTATTATTTTTCAATTGTGTATACCTCTCGATAAACTAATGTGATAAGCATGAGGGTAGACAAAGTCCATTGAATGAATATATCTATTAAGAGATCTGACACATTAAGATAACCAATAATAATTTCATCCTCTATTTTTAGGTAAGGTTCTTTCAACCTCCCATACAATCGGTGAGAGTGAGTTTTTAATGTACTAATATGTTCATTATGAAACTTATGGGTTGTGTTAAATTTATAGTATAGGGTAACAAGTTTGGTGGGCATGCTAAAATGATAAAGGAATAGTTTTTCAAAGGTTTCCCACATGGTTATGCATCCATCTAACAAATAAAAGTACCAACTATATTTTTCCCAATTTAGAAAGTAAGGAAATAATGGTAGGAAACATCCTCATGTTATATTTGAGTCCTAATTATTACATATTTAAATTACTGAACATGTTCTTCTAATGTCTAAATCCTTTTATGTGGGTATTTTTGACATAATTGATCAAGAATTTTGTGTAGGTCATGAGTGGACCCTATAAAATTCATAGGGTAGTCACTTTCACCTAACTAATAAAGAGCCATAGGTGATGGTGAAACTCAATTTTATAGTATTATAGCCTAGAATATCCATGTGGGAAAAAAATTTATTATTTGATTTTGAGATTTCTATTACAATTTTAGTTTTAGGTTTATGCATTGAGAACCCTCATTTTAGTAAAAGAATGTTGATCGATCCTTTAACACTACCGAATTACTAATTGTGGGTAGGTGCTTTTGACACACCTTCCCCTCTTAAAAGGAGTGAAATATAGAGATCTCCACTCCCTAAGGTCTTTATCTACCTAGTCTATGTGTACTATTCTTTACTCAAAGGCTCATTATGACCATTCCAATTGAAGGGGTCTTTGTTGGTTATATAAAACATTTCAACCCTAGTTTTAATGGATTGAAGTACTTAAAAATGTAAAATTAAAGTATTTGTTTATTTTTGTGGTTGGGTGAGCCTTGTGTAGGTGCTAAAAATAAATAAATAAATCATTTTTTTGTTTTTTTCTAATTTCAAATCAATATTTTTAGGGTTTTCATGAGTGAGTGTGTAGTTGATTTTATGTGATCATTCATTCCATTAATAACCATTCAAAAATGAAATAATAATAATGAGATGACTTTAAATCAAATATCTATCAATAATAATAGATTAGATATAAAACCCTAGATAAATAACTTATTATATAAGGGGAAAAGAGATGGAAAAGAGAGAAAAAGCCTATTATTATGAAAAAAAAATATTTTTCATGAATATAATCATCGAGAAAACAAAACCCTCTCATGGATAGCATGTACACAACCATTCAATGGGGCTAGTGAAAGAGTCTGAGGAAGAAGGAAACTGAGAATAAAATAAAACCCCTAATCACAGACACATGTAGATTTAAAGTAAATAAATCTTCCACTTCTATTAATCAATAAACATTGATTAAAAAAATGTATATAAATGCATAAAAGGCATAACAATAGGTAAACACAAAGTGGGAGAGAGAAAAAAATAAAAAGTGTTGAAATCATAATAACTAAGAGGGGGGTTGAATTAATATTCAAAAAACTTTCAATCAATTACCCTTAATCATTCAAACTAACTTAGTTATCAAACAATGAATTAAGAACCAATCACATAAGCATTAAATAAGAGAAAACATCACCTATGTCAAAAAACCTCATGGGGAATAAAACCCACTAAAAAAATTTTGGACAAAATTTACTGTAATATAATGTATCAAATTTAGTTGAGCACTAACCCAACATGGAGCACCAACCCAAAATTTATCAAACACCTACTTGAATTTATCAAGCACCCACTTGCTAGGAGGCCACAATGCCTTATGACTAAGCACCAACTTAGTCAAAGGATAATTTTGTAAGAACTAACGTATAAGGAATCTCCAACTCCATAATTACCATACAACTTATCCAACACAAATTGATCAAGCACCAACCTATAAGGAATATTCAACTCCCTCTTTAACCAAGCACCAACTTAGTGAATCACACTTCTTTACACTCATATCTTTATCTACTTTATCTAAACTATATCCACTATCATACATCAGGAACACATTTATGATGCAACTCTGATATCCTCTCAATATATAATAATCTTATGGTGATAACTCCTTCAACTCTATTCCACTTGGTCTCTCTCAAAAATACCTCTAGTCTTCTTTTCTCAACTATCCCTCTTCAAGACAGAATAGGTCATATGACCTTGATATTAAAATGTAAAACACCTACATGATCTTCACAAAAAATCTCTCTACTCTATCTTGAGAGTTTACAACATGTTACCCAACCTCCATAGGATCATTGATTTATCAATACATTTGTTTCCTAACTCCATCTCTAAATATGCCTAAAATACCTTGCTTATATATAAGACTCTTACTTACACACCTCATGGTCAGAACACACACTAACCACCTTTGGTTTATTAAAAAATAGGTCTTAACACACATTAAAAACATTAATAAATCATCATTAGTTGGCCACAACACCTCATAATCCTCATTCCTCCTTTAGGTCTCATGGAAACCTAATTGCATTATGGCTTATTATTAACATGTTACCATTTGATCCCTCTATAAATAGAATAACCCTTTATAAAAAAACATCCAAATAGATCTTATTAACATCATATGGGATTCATAATTCCTTTTAGGGCTAACACCTTCATGAAACCCCTCAATAGTACTTAGTCTTATTAGGCCTATGTACACCAAAAAATCTACCTTTCAATACTAAAGCTCAAACAGACATAAGACACTCAAACATGATCAAAAAATACATAGATATAATTTACATTATTTCAAGGTCATTAAAAAATTAATTATACATTTTCACTTAGATCTTAAGGCTTCAATATCAACTCATCAAAACACTCACTTAGAATTGCCAGAATACTCAAAACACATTCATGAAACATTTGAACTAAAATATATAAATGAACCTTTTCAAATAATCTTGATGCATTAAAATATTATTTGAAATATTTAAAATATAATCAAACACAAAACTCACATGGTATAATATCAAAATACTAGTCTTTCAGACTAATCTCATAGCCTTATATCTCATAGACTAAACTAAACCAGACAAGCCATTTTGGATTCAACATTTTCATCTCTTTACTTGACCTTAAAATCTTATTCAAATAATTAAAATGACATAAAATTACTAAAAACATATCCATGCACTTGGTTTCATCATTCCATCATGAAAACACACTCAAATTCATCTTCTCATCTATGTCTAGGTTTTGCACTATTTGCTTCATTGGGTGTGTTAGCAATTGCCCTACTTGGATCACAAAACTTGAACACATAAATCCTATAACCTATCAAAAAATCATAATGGACATAAAAAATGGGTCTATAACTTATTCCTCCATTAATTTAACTACTTTTACCAAGTCAATTTTTGATTGTTATAGCAAATTCTTCACAAATAAGCTCTTTCTTGTAGAGTTTTCTCACTCACCTAAAAACTCAATATCATATGGAGGTTCTTGAGAGATTTCAATATAATATAAAAATTGGTTTATTTAGAATTTCAATCCATTATGAGCTGATTTGAGCAACATATTTCACATTAGATCCTTATTAGGGTTTTAGGGAGGTTTAACATAGGTTCTGGTGTTAATAATTATTCATAAAGTACTACCCATTAAATCCAAAACTAATGCCTATATATATTATATAGGAACCTTTTACATCTCTCCTTAATATCTTAGGTTCCCATGTAGAAGTTATACATGCCAATAAACAATTGAAAGCCCTTCTTGAGTTTGAATACCTTCATTATGTGTACTTAAGAGACCTCAAAACCAATTTCCATGATTTTTCATTCAAATCATAACCTCATACTTCATGATCAATGCTAAAGAAAATTGAATAAATTCCATTCACGATCTCCTTCACACATTCACCTTGAAATCTGATCCTCATGCCTCTTTACACTAGGTAGAGCTAAAGAATGGTTTATGTATGGACCAAAACTGAAGGACTTACCTTCAAAGACTCACTTTGAAACACTTTTTAGTGCATCCACACCTTATTCTCAAGATCACATAATCTTCACAACCTTTCACATGCCTAAGTTCACTCACCTCATCATGTCACCAGCTCATACCTTCATCATTCCATGACTAGGCTCAAGATTCAAATACACTTAACACCTTGACCAATACCTTCATGAAACCATAAGGCATTAGTTGCCTTAAAATTCTCTCTTGCCTTAAAATTATTTCTTTCCTTAAAATTCTCTCTTGCCTTCAAATATATCATGTCACATGGCTCACCTTGAATCTCTTCATGTCATGAATATGCCATACTATGAACATATATTTCTCTACACATACCTCTTCATACACTATGCTTCTTATGTAGACGTTAGTTATCTTCAAACACTCTTCCATGACCTATACCTTCCATGCTCACAACATTCATGATAATTCTCATTCATGCAACACTCTCTCTTTCATGAATGACCTTAATCATGATACATCTTATGACCACACTCTTTTCTTCCTATGATGGCCCTTTTCTTATCTCATAGAAACACTTTTTCATGTACCTTTACATATCAAATACTACCATATGTCCTTATTTACCTTTTACATCAATCTTCACAAGATGCTTACTGATATCACACATGGTCAATATTGACATGATACACCTTTTACATCCTTTGACATCAACCTTGACTACTAATCACCTTTGATAACATCATGCTACCAATTGAGAACACACTCTCAATAGGTTACTCATATCCATAATACTCACTCACTGATCAACACTCTATTTATTCCACTACCATGATCAATAATTTAATCAAATATAATTTTGACATCAATGACTATTATACCTTTACATGATGCACCCTTTTGACATTATTGATAACAACATGCCAATAAATTCCCCCTTTATCATTGATGGCAAACACATTACAATCTTAAATCACTTCAAAATGTTACTTTTACCATCTAGTCATTCTCCCCCTTTTGACACTAATGACAAAGGGTCTTCCACAAATTGCCATCTGATCCTTGGACCTAAACTTCAATAAAAAATAATGAAATGTAGACAAAAACTCAACTTAGGATCATACTAGTTGTTATAGATAACTTATAAAATACTTGAACTATACCTCAAGAAACCATGCTTCCTATGAATTTTACATCATTGTATTGACACTCCATAACTTAGAGATAAAAATCTCCCCTTAACTCTATGCATACCTTATTTAAATGAATTTAGATACACATGAACACTCACCTTGTCCTTGATATAACTGATATAGATCAAAATTTTGATCACTCACTATGATACCCCAGTTATGACACTAACTAAAGAATTAGGGGTCATCCCTTTATCATTGTAGATTATGTTTAGCACTTGAGTCATCAAGATTCTCAAAGTATCCTCAAATTCCTTCAAACATATTTATACCAAAACAATTCCCAACACAAATCAATCTATTAAATATTAGAAACACAAAATAACATTTTGCGTACATCTCATATGCCAATCAACTACATAGGATTTCATCATGCTTCCATCTCTATCAACAACATCTAGCTTGTCTCTATGATGATATTAGTCTTGTAGACCAATCCATATTCCATATGTCTCTAGACACAATCCTATGTTTAGACTTGCATTCCATACATTGAATCATCATGAAATGATCTCTAAAATCAATGCTCATACTAATCAAAACTCCTTTCACCTCACCATATACATACAAGCTACAAATAGAATAACTCATACATTAAAACATAGACAAGTTATAATCCTCTTAAGATGAATCCTTCTTTTACTAAAACCTCATGCTTTTACTAATATATGATTTTCTCCATGAAGCCTATTGAAATCCCCCCTTTCCATAGGGATATCAAAATATCATGAACTCAGGTGATTCCTAGATTGCCAAACCATTCTTCTCAGCCATTTTTTAATTATTAAAATGATAATCCCTCCTTAAAATCCACTTAGGCTTGATTAAAGCCTTTGACTCATCCACCTTATCATCCTTTTTTATTATATTGCCTTTTCAGTATATGTAGATAATGTGTATTCTTGGCATTGCTTCTTTTTTAATCCTTGCACTACCTTATCAAATAGTCCATCTTGACTCAGGCTCAATATGATCATTCCTAGATTTATTTGGCTCCCATACCAATGTATAGCCTTTATTATGCACTCTAGGAGCTCCATATACCTTTTTAAGTCTTTAGGGCCTTTTAACTCTATTAGGAAAAAATATTTTAATGTATCCCATATTATGGCAAATATAGAAAACAAAATTATTATACTTACCTCTTGACTAATCCCTTGAGACTGTTCTATAATAACTTTCTCTATGGCCAATGTTATGATAAGTAAAATAATGACCATTAAAATAATTTAAATACCTCATTACATTGGGATACTTGATTGGTCTCTTCATGTTGACTTTGCATTGTTACTCTTGATTTGTTGATGATCACTTTGAGTCTCAGATTTGAGAGTTTTTGCATAGGTCTTTGAGGTCTGAATCTCCTTGTACTCTTTTTGGTATTATTTGAACCCAAGACATAACTTGTCATGTTGAGACCTTTGACTACTAAAAATATCACCAAGAACATCAGTACTCTTTTAAAATTTATGATGTGTCTTTAACTTGACTATTGCCTGATCCAATTCTACCTTCAAATACTCCATTTCTATTCCAAACTTGATTAATTCCTCCTCCTTGGCCTTAAGACTTCCAACGATAATATCAATCTGAGTTTCCAACTATTTGATGATCTCCTCATGTTCATTGGTATTTTTACTTAGTATCTCTTAAAAGAGATTGAATTGATCCTCATAACTCTTAACCAATGATCTTAGTTTTTGATTTTTCCTTCATTCAAACTTCAAATCCTCTAGAACACTTACCAATTTTACCTCAAGGTTCACTTTAGCCTCTTCTTCATCTGATTCTTCATCATTCATAATGGTATTCCCTTTTGAGCAACCCTCATTATTTGTTTTTATAGCCATGAATAAGGTTTCATTACTGTCATGATCATTATTGTCATCATCACTATCAAATGTACTTGTGTCACTTACATCAGATGAGCTACTATCTTCCTTGGTATAGAAACTTTTTTTGTTCATGAATGACCATTTATTCCATTCATAATTTTTAAAACCTTTCTTTATTTTGTCATAATCATAGACCTTCCTATCATCATCATCATGTTTATCATGCTCTCCATCATTCTCATTCTTATTCTTGTTAGGATACTTAGATGCAAAGTGACCAATCTTACCATAGTTAAATCATTTGAATGGAAACTTTCCCTTATGCATACCTAATCCTTTCCTTAGTTTTTTGATAAATATGGATTCTATTTTATCATCATCAATTCTATGTTAACATCATCCTTTGTATTTTTTCCCTATTACTTTTTCTCAACTTTGAATGCAGCTTCCTTCTTGAAAGGTCTTCCATCAATTTTTCTCATTTCATATGTAATCAAAATGTCATGAAGCTCATCCATCTACAGTATGTTAAGGTATTTTATCTCTTCCATAACAGACATCTTTGAATCAAACATAGATGTCATGGATATCAATACCTTTTCTACTACTGTTGATTTTTCAAAATTCTCTCCTAGACCTCTGATGACATTTACCACTTCATCTACTCTTAATAGATAGGATGCAATGTTTTCATCCTCTTTCATTTTTAGACATTCAAAATACCTTAAATGGGTATACAACTTTTCCAACTTGACTTTGGTGTCTCTTTCATAGATGGTCTTAAACTTTCTGCAAATCTATTTGGCTATATCACAATGCATGAGCTTTACAAATTTATCCTTTGAAATACCAAACAAGATGGCATTCATTGCCGTAGAGTTGTTCTCACTTACCTTTTTTGTTGATGTGTCAGTTGGTGGTGTATAAGGTAGAGTGAATCCATAAGTAATAGATTTCTATATGTCACAACCCAAAGAGATTAGATAGGTATTCATTTTGATGTTCCAAAATGCATAGTTAGTCCTATTGAATAGAGGAGCCTTTTTGGTTGAGAAACCTCCTTGTACTTGTTGACTAGACATGTTTGTGACTCAAGGATCTCCTTCAAGATGTTAAGCCTAGTTAAAAGGACCAAGAATTGATACCAATTGTTGAAAGCACAATGAATAATTTGGGGGTTAATAAATCTTTAAAAAACTTTCAATCAGTTACCTATAATCATTCAAATTAACTTAGTGATATAACAATACATTAAGAACCAATCACATGACCATCAAACTAGATAACACATAACATATGTGGGAAACCATCATGGAGAATAAATCCCATTAAAACAAATCTTGGATAAAATTTCCTATAATACAATGCATCAAATTTAGTTGAGAACCAACCCAACATGGAGCACCAACCCCAAATTTATCAATCACCCACTTGATTTTAGAAAGTACCCACTTGCTAAGAGGATACAACCCCATATGACTAAGAACCAACTTAGTTAAAAGACATTTCTAAAATAATAAACCTAAAATGTAGATCTAACTCCCTCTTAACCATGCACAAACTCATCAAAGACCAATTATTCAAGTACCAACCTGCAAGGAAGCTTCAACTCCCTCTTTGACCAAACACCAACTCAGTCAATCACAATTCTTTCCAATCAACTCTTTATCTACTCTATCTAAACTTTATCCACTATCATATATTAGGAACATGTATAGTCTAAATTTTATATACTATAAATACATAATCAACATATGATGATCACTCCTTTAACTCTACTCGACTTGATCTCTCTCAAAACTACCTCTAGGCTTCTCTTAACTAGCCCTATTCAAGATTGAATAGGTCATATGACCTTGATATTCAACTGTATAAAACCTATATGATCTTCATGAAATGATTCTCTTCTCTCATAAGGGTTTAAAAAATGTTACCAAACCTCCTTAGGCTCATCTATTTATCAATTCATTCACTTCCTAACTCCATCTCTAAATAAGCCTAAAATGTGTTGCTTATATACAAAACTCTTACTTACACACATATTGGTTGGCCACACACACTCAAAACCTTTGGTTGGTTATAAAATATGTCTAAATTCATGTTATAAACATGAGTCAATCATAATTATTTTTCCACAACACCTTATAATCCCTATTCCTCCTTTAGGTCTCATGGAGGCCTAATTGCATTAGGCCTTCTTATCAACGTGTTAACATTTGATCCATTGCAAAACATTACAACTCCATACATGGAATAAACCTTTAAAAAAAAATCAATTAGATCTTATCTAACATCCTCTAAGCTTCATAGCACCTTTTAGGTCAAACTCCTTCATGAAACCCATCAATAGTACTTAGTCATATTAGGCTTGTGTACACCAAAAAGTATGCCTTTCAATACTAAATCTCAAACACACTCAATAAACTCAAACATGATAAAAAAAATACATATATATAATCCAAATGACATCAGGTTCATTACCAAATACATTAGAAATTTTCACTTAGATCTTAATGCTTCATTATCAACTCATCAAAACACTCACTCAAAATTGCTAGAATACTAAAAATAGTAATGAAACATTTGACCTCCAATATGTGTATGAACACTTTAAAAGACTCTTGATGCATTCAAAATATTATTTTTCATCTTCAAAACATCCTCAAACACAAAACTCATATGGTCTAATATCAAAATATTGGTATTTTAGACCAATCTCATGACCTTATATATCATAGACCAAACGAAACTAGACAAGCCATTTTGGCATCAACATTTTCATCTCTTTTTATGACCTCCAAAGCTTCTTTAAATAATTAAAATAGAATATAATTCTTTAATAACATATCCATGCACTTTTTTTCATCATTATATCATGAAAACATACTCAAATTCATTTTATCATCTCTATCTAGGTTTTGAACTATTTGCTTCATTAGACTTGTTAGCAACTAGCATACTTAGATCACCAAATTTGAATACCTAAATCCTATAACCTATCCAAAAAACATCATGAAAATGAAATATGGGTCTCTAAATTATTTCTCCATCAATTTAGTTACTTTTAAAAATTCAACTTTTGATTACCACAATAAATTATTCACAAACAAGCCCTTTTTTATAGGGTCTTATCACTCACCTAATTACTCAATACCATCTAGAGGTGCATCAGAGAGTCCACTATAAGATAAAATAGGTTTATTAATCATTTCAATCCATTTTGATCTTTTGAAAAACATATTTCACATCAGGTTCTTATTAGAGTTGTAGGGAGGTTTAACACAGGTTTTGGTGTTAATGATTGTTCATAAAGGACCGCCCCTTAAATCCAAAATCAATCCTTGTAGATCTTAGCTATACCTATATACACATAATATATTCAAAATTTTATCAATTACTAGCTCTTTTCATCTTGAAATAACCCATCAAGTCTCAATCTCTTTGAGTACATGCCTTAAAGGGTATACTAAGAAAGGGGTGGGTAGACCATTGGTGCCGTGAGATATCAAAACATAAGAATCCTTTAGAGTTATTACATGATTGTTCTTGATTGGAGGCTTTTTAACCCTCCCTATAATTGTGAATTATGATAAGAGATCCCCTAACTGGGTCTAGTATATCCCCATATCGGTCATGTTCTCAGTTGTCTAATGTATTCCCTATCAGAAGTGCATGGTATGATCTATCTTCTCTGAGTTAGGATTGATTTATAGACATGATGCATTTCTAATTACATACATTATGGTGAAAGTGACATGAAAATAACCCTTATAGGTTTTATTTCACATTTTTCATTATTTTATCATTTTATTTTTATATATTTGTCATACTAGGTCAATAGTGTTTATATAACTTTAAATTCTATGTGCATGTTTAACACATAGTCACATCAATACGACTATGTTCTATCTATGTAGGTTTTTCATTAGGTACAAGCTACTAGGTTAACCCTATTGATGTAATACACTTTTAGACATCCATATTAGGATACTAAGTTTACCCTATCGACTATGTATATTTACAGACTTCCAAAAAACCTACTAGGTTGACCCTATCAACACAATACATTTTATAGGTTTTCAACAAATAGGGAACTATAAATCTAGGTCAACCCAGTTGATCTAGTTGCCAAAAATTTTAAGTATAAACTAAGATACTTTAATATTAATTTCATTTTCCTCTACATCCTCTAACCCATAAAGGTTCCTTCATATCCTTCTTTATCATTTTTTTATTCCTTATAATTTTATTTTTCATAGTTTGTAGCCTTTAAAACTACCCTTGTACAATTAACTAGGTTGACCCTATCGATGTATTTTTATATTCTATATTTTCTCTAGAAAAATAAGTTGACACTATCGATGTAGTTATTTTTTAGACCCTTGCTTCCATACTACAAAGGTGACACTATCAACTCTATTTTATAATCTTTGTGTATACTATCATCTAAATCAACACTATACTATGTTTCAAAGTTGGAATTAACACTTATATGCTAGTAATTAGCTCAAAATTTCATTTTTTATTGCTTTCATGATTATAATAGATCACATAGTCTATTTATATGGTTTTCAATATACTCATTAGTTTTAGTATTTTCTCTTTTATGCACATACTATCAAATCATAAAATCTTAAAATGTACTTTAACAATTATCTACCCAAGGCCTACCTACTTGGATTTCATCACCAAAGGGAAGCCAACTTAGTTTTTTGGCCAATTATAAACATGTGGATAATGGTATATATTGGCAAATAAGCCAAAAACCTTATCATTGTGATGTGTAAAGTGAGAGGGTAGGCCCCAATACCAATCCAATACCATTACCAAGATAAATACCTTTCAGCCTAAACATCCTAAAACCATCCATAGCTTACTTTCTATTTCCTTACTTATAGCCAACTCCCTATCACATCTAAAACCATATTATAATAATCTAATGACATTAAGGAAGACCACTTAGCTTTTAATTTCCAATTTGATTGCTTAGTCTTTGCTCCATTATATGTTGCATTGAAAGAACTTTCATTAGCTAACATTGGTATAAGGTTTTATGTTGTGTGTCTCAATTGGATCAACCTCATTGACCAGATTTATTGTGTGTTTCCTTTTATTTATTGATTTCAAAAGTAATTTCATTTTTTTTCTATTTTAGTACACAATCATTCTACTTGACATAGTCTCTTACAGACTATCTATTTTCCCCCTACTTATAGTACTAGGTTGACTCTATCGACTCTTTACACTTTTTAAGGTTATATTTCCAATACGAGGTTGACCCTATCGACTCTATATATATTTCAAAACCTATTTTCTATACTAAGTTTACCCAATCAACTCTATAATTTTTATGCCTTCCTTGTTTATCTAACTCAATTATCTCTCTTCCTTAAAATTTTGTTCATTTCTCTCGAGTCATCATGATGTCTCCTATCATAATCTTCTTGGATAGCTTGAATCCATTTAGACACTATATGGGATATTCATTTCTCCCTCTCTTTTATTACCAAGAGAACCATCACTCTTGGGGCACCTCTTCCCGTCCTTCATCCATGACCTATAACATGGTGTAAATAACACTTCAAGATGAAGTTGATGGGTTTGATCCTTTATATACCTACCAAGATACCTATCATCTTCAAAATAATGTGGGATCAATTAACATTATATTAAACAATAATCTTACTAATAATTGATCTTTTAATAACCCTTCCCCTAATACCAATTGAGGGAGTACTCCTACCAACACTAACCCACCCATTGATAAAACTCAACTTCTTGCCAAAGTTATCTAGCAAACAACATAATGCAAACTTTTAATACCTCTAAAATGATGAAAATATAAAATCATCTGATTAATATTGATAATTAACCTCTGTCTATCCATCCTTAAACTAATCCCAATTATATTACTCCACCTCTTTGAGATAACTCAAGAAATGTTATTCATCAACCCATAATAAATAACAAGATGCATCAAACTATTCAAAATGAGCCTTTATATCCCTTCATTAATTCCATTGATATTGCTAACATATATCTAGCTATCAAGTTTGATGGGACTAAAGACCCAACCTCATTTCTTAAAGCCTTTGGAAACCTTTACAAAGAGTGGATTTAAACTAAAACCTTCAACATAACTAAACTCCTAGTTAAAACCTTTAATGGTAATATATTATAATGGCACAACCAAATTTCACAACATTCCATTTGAAAACATGAAGATTTTTTAAATCCATTAGTTAAAGAGTTTCAACACAATGATCTTCCTGAAAATTGTTTTAGTCACTTCATCAATGCTAAACAATCTCCCAATGAATCAACTCATAACTTTATCAAAAGATGGAAATCATTTTGCCACAAAGCCAACCATAACATGACTGATGATAACTTATTCAAAATATTTATAATTGATTTGAATCCTCTTCAATATAAGGTTTAAAATTTTAACTCTCTAAATACTTAAAGAAGCTCTTGCTAAAGCTAAGTGCCAAGACTTTCTCATGAATCAATATAAACCTCATCCTAAAATTCTAAAATGATATTTTTGAAACTCTACTAATTCTATCACTAGTTAAACTCCACAAACTAAACCAAGAGTTTCCAAATCCTACATCCCTTCATCTTCTCACACAACACTCTCAATGTAGTAAATGAAATAATTTTTACCACCCTTCAAACCTTTCACCTATCCTAACAACCCTCCTAAATGGTATGACCCTAATAGATATTATTGGTTCCATGTTGACATTGGTCACACCCATGAATCTTGTCGAGGTCTCACCAAATGTGTTATCTCCTATATGCTTGGTGATTTATTTAGTCATGAAGCTATGACCAACTTTCATCATCAATATTAAACCACTACTTCTCAAAAATGATAGGTTTCTAAAGATTCTACCTAAAATAATCAAAAATATTTTTCTACAACTAATAATCAACCCAATAACAAGGATGTTCATGCTAATGATGTTGATTATGACCAATATTATAAAAATTCTAAATATTTTAGCACTACTAAGGTCAATTATCATTGCAAGTCGGTCCACAAAGATCTTGTTACCAAACCTAAGAAATCATCTTTAGAATAAAAAATTCTCAAAGATGCTACCACTACTAATCTCACTTCAAAATATCCTAAGGAACAACTTCCTCCTTCTAAACCTCTAACCAATTCTATTCCTTCAAAATATACTTTACCTCCTAAACATCATATTGGTTCTTCTAAATCTCATTGGAACTTTCTTGAAGAACTCAACTTTATGCCTTGTAAAATTCCACTTACTAAGTCAATTCATCCTTCCCCCTACTATTGTAAGTTCCTTATGTAAAAACTCCAACAAATTAAATATCCATTCTCTATATATGAATAACCACCTTTTATTGAACCTCAATCTACCTTTGTGCATACCATTGAAACCATGTGTCCTTTCAAGCAATCTATTGAATTTTTTAAATAAGACATGCTCAATGATGAAATTATTTTTTATTCTGATGATCTACCACTTTTCATTAAATTAGCCATTAATAATACCCTCATCCATAAATTTCTAGTGGACAAAGTTTATAGTATTAATGATACATCTTTGTGGCTTATCCAATAACTTAGTTATAATAAGGATCATCTCAAGAGAACCTATCTTACCTATCATGGTTTTGATAAGACTAATCAAATAATCACTTGGTTGCATTGCCTTCCATTAAAAATCAGACCTAAGATAATTCAAACTAATCTTATGGTCTTTTAATTTACCCTTATCTAATAATATACTCCTTTGTTTCCCATGGACTCATAGAATGAGGGCCATTGCTTCTTTAGGTAGATAATGTATTAATATCTTACATAATGGAAAATGGTACAAGCATGCCACTAATCCTAACCCATAGAGTATTCAACTCCCTAATCCTAAATATTATTATTATTTTACTACCATTCCTAAGATAAATAATTCTCCTTTACCTGATTTCATCAACATCACTCTAGATTTACAAGTCACTCTTGTTGATTTAGATGATGATGAGCCTAATGATTTACAACATACTTATAATATTACTAAGCAACTTTCCTACATTTTGGGGTGGCTTCCTCTTTATTTACTACCTAAGGACCATAATATTCATCTTATTGATGAGATCACTAATTTAACCCCTCCATGCAATGTTCTAGAGCCTTCTTTACCTTAAGATGCCTTTACCTACAATGACTTTGGAGTGGTAAAATTATTTAAAGATACTCTCATCATGTTTCCACATAAATTTATTAATATTGGGATTTCACCTTCTAAAACTCCCCTTGAATCTCAATAATGTATAATTTTTCCAACATATGGTGATAGTTACATAATGGGCCAAACTCAATATCAAGACTTGGATGTCCATCATTATTAGAAAACCTTATCTCAAATACGTGATTTTTATCTAGATGTCCATACCATTTCTATGGATTATGACATAGATTCTAAAGGTCATGTGCCTCTTACCAATTATCCACTTCTTTATACTCCTTGGGTCGTCAAGTAAATTATACCTTTTGAAATTTTGAAAATTTTAGCATCTTGTTTACCACCTAAAAATCCAATAATTACCTCTAAACCTTCCCTCATCACCAAAACCATCAAAATTCCTATCTCTTATAATGCATCTACTTCTCCTACTCTTGATATTACAATAGATGCTAAGGCAAATGATGTCCATTAGATACATTATAAGTATGATTTCCATGTTAATAAAATTCTAGATCTTGAAGTAGATGTTGAGTATTATGATCCTCTTCCCACTTTGCCTAGTGACAAAGCTATTCTTGAAATAATTCATGCCTGAGAACCTCAACTTCCTCAGCAACATCATAAACTTGGGAATTTCAAAACCAAATTTTTTTTGCTTTAATAACTTAATTACAAGCATTAATGCCAAAACTTATCCAATTTATTCTTTACCTAATGCACCATATCACTTCTAAGATGGAAATACCATGCTTGTCTAATAAACCACTTGCATTAAATATGGTATTCTATCCTATCCTCAACCAATTATAATTTATCATGAACTCTCATCTACCAAATATGATAAATTTAGTATGTTTTTTGATAAATATCCTTATATCTTCACTTGGTTCTATAAGAACAGGCCAGGTATTAAACCTAACATTATGGTACATAACATCATTACTTATCATGATGCCAAGCCTATGCATCAAAATCAAAGGAAATTTCCACCTAAAGTTTCCACTTTCTATCATAGGGAAATCATCAAATTAATCAATGCTAAATTTATCAAACCAGTGAACTATTTTGAATGAGTTTCTAACATAGTTCCCATTCAACAAAAAGTTAGTATGGTCATTTTAATTTGTATTTATTTCCATAATCTTAACCTCAATTTCCCTAAGGACAACTTCCCTTTACCTTTAATAGATGCCATTATCGATTCCATAGTTGGTTATAAAATGTTATCTCTTATGGATGGCTTATCATGCTATAATTAGATTCATATCTCCCCCCAAGGACCAACATAAGACAAATTTCACTAGCGAATGGGGCACATATTGCTATGTGAAAATGCTTTTTGGCTTCAAAAATGTTGGAGCCACTTACCAACAATTGATGAATCACATATTTCATGATATTATCCATAAAATTATTGAAACCTATATGGATGACATCATTACTAAACCTAAAATTCGTAAGACTCATCTTTTTTATCTTACTATCATCTTTGACTATGTTCTTAAATACCAAGTTAGAATAAAACCTTTAAAATGTGTCTTTGTTATCAAATTTAGAAAAAATTTAGGATTTCTCATCTAATTTCATGGCATAAATGTTGACATGGCTAAGATTAGTGCTATCATCAACATGCCCATTCCTCATTACATTTCAAACATTTTCACTCACTTAGGCAAACTTGGGGTAATTAGATGATTTGTCCCTGAAATGGCTTATCACATCCACTCTATCAATTCTCTTCTTAATAAAGGTAATTCCTTAGAATGGATGGAACATTGTCAAAAATATTTTGATAACATGAAAGAGTCATTGCTTCACCAACCTACACTTCTTCCTCCTTCTAATGATTGACACTTGATCCTATATACTTCTTCTACACCTATATCAATTGGGGTAATGCTTTCCCAACAAGATAATACTAGAATAGAGTATGTTATCTACTACATTAGACAAGGCCTCATCAATTATGATAAATGTTATACCAAAGTTGAATGTGATTACCTCTCCATATATTTCATGGCTAGAAATATTTGGCACTACATGTTATACTAGACCACTTATGTCATTATTCATTCTGACACCCTTTTTCATTTCTTATCCAAAGCCTTTCTTCCTAGAGATAGAATTGGCAAACAAATGGTCCTTATTATGTAATTTTATTTCCACATTTTAACTCAAAAAAATTTCAAAGGATAAATCATAGCTGATCAACTTGCCATAGCTCTTATTTCAGCTATCAATCATCTTCAAGATAGTCTTCTAGATGACAATACTCTTTATATTTAAGGTTTTAGTCAAGATATTTCACTTAAAGATTACTTTCATAACTATATATTTGATCTTGCAGCAAGTAATATTTATGAGTCCACTATTCCCTTTGATATTACTAAACCAAAAGTAATTATTGAAGAGCTTCTTGAAATTAATTCCATCTTACATGAGGATACTTGGCCCTTCACTTTGAAGGTGTTAAATGCCTTTAAGGAACTCAAGTAGGTTGTATTATTACAAGTCCTCTTGGAAAAAAAATTCCTTTAGAATTTTGATTAAAATTTGATTTCACCAATAATATGGCTAAGTATGAAGCTCTAATCTTAGGTATGATATTTTCCCTTGATTTAGCCATCTAATATCTACATGCTCTAGGTGATTCTCAGCTTATTCATTAACAACTCAATGGATATAACCAATGTAAAAGTGAAAATCTCATTACCTATCATCAAATTTGAACCACTCTCACCAAGTATTTCATCTATTTCACTATTGATCCTATCCCTAGAGATAAAAATTCCATTACTAATTCCCTTTCTTCTTCAACCTCTCTCTTTCAACCCCACTAGGTTACTTCTGTTCCCACTTTTCTTATCCAAATAATAAAATATCCATATTCTAATCAACCAAAAAATTCACTTATCTACCACATCAAGGTTGTCACCATTTGATAAAGCCCATGGTATAAAAACATAATTCAATTTTTAGAACACCAAACTTATCGTCTTAACTTAGACTGTCATAGAGAGACTCATATTTGTAAACAAGCCTTTAAGTATGTATTTTGATATTAAATCCTTTATTATCACAATTATAAAGGTACCTTAATCCATTTTGATATGAAAAATTAGATCCCTCCTCTTATTGAACAAACACATGGGGGTATTTGTGATGGTCAGTATAGAAAACATGATACAACCTTTAAATGCCTACATAAGGGCTACTTTTGGCCTACTCTTGAAAAGAATGAAATAAAATTTGCTAAAAAATTTAATTCTTGTAAAATTCATGATGATATAATTTATTTACCTCTAGCTGAGCTTCAAACTATCGAACCTCCTTGGACTTTCTCCATATGAGGATTCTATCTCATTGTCAACTTACCTCACTCCCAAGATGGGAATGATTTTATCATCATTACTATCAAATATTTTACCAAATGGATTGAATCCATTCCCATTGTTAATTTCATTGGTAACACCATCACCAAATTTATCCTTAATCAAAATATTTTCCAAATCATTGTTCCCCATACTCTCATTTTAAAAAATGGTGGTAATTTCAAAAACAAGGATGTCAAACAACACTATGTTAAATTTAAGATCAATCACATTTTTTATATAGCTCATCATCTAAAATGCGATGTATAAGATGAGTCCACTAATAATATTCATCAAACCCATATGGATTGGCACCTTCATCTTTACCCTACTCTTTGGGCCTATAATACTAGCATACGTACTACCACTAGGGCATTGTCATTCTCTCTAGTTTATGGTTCTGAATTAGTTCTTCCATTAGAATTTGAGCTTCCCTCTCTCCATATATCTCTTCATAGTATCATTAATGATGAAGAATTATGTGAAGCTCTCCTTCATGCCCTTGATCCCCTTGATGAACACTATCTTCCTAATTTATAACATAACTACCAATACAAGGCTTGTATTACCAAAAGACATAACAAACATGTTAAAATTTTCACATTTAATGTTGGTGATCTTGTCCTTAAATTATAATGCACACATGAAAAATATGGTAAATACACCCAAAAATGGTGGGTCCCCTATTTAGTCAATATATTCTTGTTCCAAGTACCTACCACCTTCAAACCAATGAAGGCCATGTTTTTAAAGAACCCACCATTGCATAATTCCTCAAGAAATACTTTGCATAATCCTTACCTTATTTTCATGATTTCTATATATGCTATATATATAACACTTTTTGTAGGATTATTACATGAGTTTCTCCCTCTACAATAGTTCTCTCTTGTTACAGATCCTTAGTCCTTACTTTTTTGTCTTCTAGTTTCCTCTTCTTCTCATGAGTTGAATTGTAAAACCATGGATATGATCTGGTCTTCCTCATGATGTACCATAGTTTTATTTATTTTCATACTCTTTTTACACACTTTTTTTCACCCCTTGGGTTTCTCTTTTATGAGTTTCAATGTAAGACCATGGATAGGACATGTCCTTCCTCATAAAATTACCATCTTGTCATTCCTTTTATAGAATGTTTTTTTATCTTTGTTATCATCTTTAGATTTCAATTCTTTTGATAGATGGAATTTACACAAAAATCTATGTTAGCATGTTTTCCTCCATTTCCCTCATTCTTATGATAATGAATCACATGTTTCTATCATTGAATCACTTTTTCACCCTTTGTCACATTTTTTTTTACAATTATAAGTAATTTAAATTGTTACATGTGTTACTCCTCTTGATTTCCTTTCCTTTCATTCCACATTGGATAAAACAAGGTTAAAGTCAAGATAGCACTTTTATTTCACCTAGATTTATGATATTCTTAGACTTCATGCTCTCTAAAGTCATCTTTCTTAGCAACCAAGTCCAAATTATTCAAATGAAAGTCATCTTTATCACCCACATTTGGTTTTCCAAATCTGCATAAAGGAGAATAGGAAAAAATACATCACACAATTTAAAATATAAATATTTTTTAAAAAAAGCAATGATATACCAAAAGCAACATACAAATCTTAAAATTCAAAATCACACTAAAAGACATGATTAAAATAACATCTCCTATCTCTAATCAAAGCTAAAACTCTGTAATTAGCCTCACATAGAGACGAGGCCCATTGGGGTATAATAGGCTAATATATTAAAATAGGAGAATTCAAAAAAATCTATGGTGATACCTACTTTCTCATGCAAGAACCTAATATTCATAGTAGACCAATGGCTATGTAAGGGGTCATGAGGAATGGGGAACATGTTGCGAGAAGGTAGGTCATTTTTATTCTTCATGCATATAGCCTTCATGGGATGATCTACATACTAAATTTATTGACCTAAGACTTGTTTGCATAGGAGATGTTTTTCAGAGTCCTTAAGGTCAAAATTCCTCTTATTTTGACAAACCTAATTTGAGTGTCTTAACTTCAATAAAGATTTCATCTACCTTGATTTTTTCTTCATTATCCCCTCCACCCATTTCTTTTCCCCCCTTGATATACAAATTATGATTCCAAATTTTTTTTTCACTCTTCTATACTTCCTTATTCTTCACAACTTAATAATATGCTAGAACTACGTTGTTCCATTTTTATCTATCCTTAGAGAAAAATAACATGTTTGAGAAACTATGTATTACTCTATTTACACCATAGATTTACATTCCTAGACTTACTTTTCTTTCCTTATACCATTTTTCATTTATTTAACCGCCTTTTTTGTGGACACCTAAGTCCATTTATACTTTTCATGGACTTTTTCCATTTTTAAGTGAGGTTGGATTGTTACTTCTCACTCACCAATGTTATAATCTCACTCATCAATGTTGTTTTAACATTTTTTCTTGCCTATCCTTGTTAAAATAAGTATTGTTACTAATTTTACATTGATGTTTTATTACCATCCTTTTTGACATGTATCCTTGGTTTTATTTCATGAGATTGCCTTTCTTAATTAAGGTTTACTTGTTTGAGTTTTTTGGTCTTTAGAGGCCTTGGCTTTTTGGTTACCTAATTTAATCTAGTTTTGAATTTGTCATTTGGTATAACAGAGAACTTTTCACCCTAGCTTGATAAATTTCCAAGTATGTCCCATCCTCATAATACTATTTATCTTAGCTTTCTTGCATTTGTTTATTTTTTATCTTTACTTTTTGTATTCTTGGGTTTATCAAAATTAGCATTTGTGCCCTCCATAATAAAACCTACAAACTTAGTAGACAATGATCTAGTGATAAAGGAAAGTCAAGGTATGAATTAAATTTACTTTTTAGTTATTTTGATGTTCAATCATTTAATTTTAGTTATTTTTGCTTTAAAAATACTACTCTTTTTTTTAGCCTCAACATTATGAGTTCTTATGTTCTTTCTCAAATCACCATCCCGTATTGCACCTTAGTGACATGTGATGATATTTGAGTGGGGAATATGTATACATATAGTATTTTTAAAATTTTATCAAATATTGATGCTTTTTATCTTATAAGAACTAATTGAGTCTCAATATCTTTGAGTGCATGCTTCAAAGGGTGCACCTATAAAGGGGTGGGTAGAACATTGGTGCCTCAGAGGATTATTATCCCTTATTCACACTTATTACCAATCCAAACATCTCCTAAAACCATTCCCTAAGCTATTAATTCTCTTTTTCATACTCTTCTAGTCTTTTCCCACTTTTCATCTATCTTTTCCTCACCTTAAAGCCCTTTTAATAGTAAGCTATACTAGGTTGATTGGGTCAACCCTATACATTTTTGGGTGAAATTTATTTAGGATTTAGGTCAACTCCTGGCCAACCTAGCTGATAATGTAGAGAATTCTTATCCATAGTTGTACTAGTTCGATTGGGTCAACCCTATTAGTTGAAACTATTTGAAGGGCTTAGGGTTAAATCTTCCTATATATTCAAGATCATTTTCATCATTATTTATTAATGAACAAGAGTTATTTTTCACTTGCACTTCTTTACAATCTACTCTTCCACCATTATACTTGAGGAGTCTTAGCTTAGGGTTTATACTTGGAGAATCTAGTCTTATAGAGAAGTCTTGGATGATTTGGCCTTTTTTGGTGATCCCTAAAAACATCAAAAATCTATTGTGAACCGCCATTGGCCAAGGGAGAGATTGAGTATCGATGGGTTCATCATTCAGGTAAGTATTCTCTAACTTTATTCATCTCTTTAGTAGATAGAAGTAGCATAAGTATTGTCTTTGAATAATATTACTCCTATCTTTCTATGTATTAGGATATTACTTATACTTATCTTAATTGAGATTCTCCTATGCATGTTTTTTTTGTTTACTAACCCCCAATTTGTGCTACAAGCTTTGGTGAGAACTAAATTAGATTTATTTTACTTGTTATTAGTTTAGTGAGATATCATAACATAGGACTCCTTTAGGGTTATTATGTGATTGTGCTTGATTTGAGGCTTTATAGCCCTCCATAACATTGTGTATTATGATAATAGATCCCCTAATTGGGTCTAACATATCCCCAGATTGACCATGTTCTTGATTATCTAATGTATCCCCAATTAGAAGTGTATGGTATGATCTATATTCTTTGAGTTAGGATTGATTTATAGACATGATGAATTTATGATTTAATATAAGACCCTTCTTCATCTCTCCTTAATATCTCAAGTTCCCATGTAGAGGTTACACATGACAATGAACACTTGAAAGTCCTTGTCAGGTTTGCACACCTTAATTTTGTGCACTTAATAGACCTCAAAACCACTTTCCATGACTTTTCATACAAACCTTAACCTCTCACTTCATGATCACTCCTAAAAAAACTTTAATTACTTCTATTTATGAACTCCTTAGAACATTCACCTTGAAATTTGATCCTCATGCCTCATTAGGCTAGGCAGAGAAAAAGAATGGTCTAATTATATACCAAGTTTGAAGGAATTGCCCTCAAAGACACACTTTGAAACACTTATAATTGCATCCACATGTTATTCTAATCATAAAACAACCTTTCACATGCATGAGTTGCCACCAGTGTATATCTTCACCATGCCATGACTAGGTTCAAGCTTCTAATGCACTTGAAACCTTGACATTTAACTTTATGAAACCATAAGGCATTATTTTCCTTAAAATAATATCTTGACTTATAATTCTCTCTTTCCTTCAAATACATCTTGTCAGATGACTCACCTTGAAACTCTTCATGTCATGACTATGCCATACTATGCACATACATTACTTTGCACACACCTCTTCATAAACTATGATTTTTATTCAGACATTAGTTTCATTTAAACACTCTTCCATGACTTGTACCTTTCATTATCACAACATTCATGTAATTCTCATCCATGTAATATTTTCTCTTTCATTCAACATTAGCTCTTTCATGAATGACCTTACTCATGACAAATTTATGACCACAATCTTCTCTTCTTATGATGACACTCTTATACTATCATGTAAACACTCATTACAAAACTTTTTCATGTACCTTGACATATCACATACTGCCATCTATCCTTAGTTACCTTTGACATCAATCTTCACAATATACTTTTTGATATCACACATGATCAATCTTGACATGATACACCTTTGACATCCTTTGATATCAACCTTAAACACTAATCACCTTTGAAAACATCATGCTACCAACTGAGAACACACTCTCAATAGGCTATTCATATCCACAATACTCACTCATCGATCAACACTCTCTTTATTCCACTTTTATGATCAATCACTTGACTAAATAGACTTTTAACATCAATGACCATTATGCCTTTACATGATGTACCCTTTTGACATCAGTGACAATAACATGACAACAAACTTCCCCTATGTCATTGATGGTAAACACATTATAACCTTAAATCACTTCAAAATGGTACTTTTCCCATCTACTCATTCTCCCCATTTTGAAATTAATGACAAAGGGTCTTCTAGAAACAACCATCTAATCCTTCAACCTAAATTTCAATAAACAATACAATTAAATGATAATAAAATCTTACCTTAGGCTCATATGAGTTATTGTATATAACTTATAGAACACTTGAACTGTACCTCAAGAAACCATGATTCTTATGACTTCTACATCACTATCTTGACACTTCAAATAGAGATACAAAGCTCCCCTTAACTCCATGCATACCTTCTTCAAATGAATTTAGATACACATGAACACTCATATTGTCCTTGATATGACTGATGTAGATCAAAATCCAAATCACTTACCAGGCTACCCCACTTCTAACACCAACTAAAGAATTAAGGATTACCTATTTATCTTCATAGCTTATGCTCATCTCTTGATTCATTATGACTCTCAAACCATCCTAAAATTCCTTCAAGCATCTTTATACCAATACCAATTCTCAACACAAACCAAGCTATCAATTGTTAAAAATACAGAACAATTTTTTTCTCACCTCTCATATGCCAATCAACTACACAAGCTTTCATCATGCTTCTAGCTCTATCAACAACATCCAAGTTGTCTCTATGAACATTCCATATGTCTCTATACATAATATTATGCTTAAAATTAAATTTCATAAAATTACTCTTCATGAACTAATCTCCAAAATCACTTGGTATATGTATTTAAATATTGGGCCAAAGATTTTAAATGATGCACAAACAAAGGAGATATTAACTCATACACTGTCAATGATTTTAAATGGGTGTGAGATTAAGAATAATTTTTTATCAAGGTTAAAATGCAAGTTTTGGCTAGGTCACATCCTTGTTACATTAAATAGGCCCAAGGCTAAGATCAACTAACAATAATAAACAACCAATAGAAAAAGAACAAAGCAAGTGATTATACACAATAAAGTAATAGCCAAACCATAACAAAACCACTAAGATCTAGATTTTATGGATTGCATATATAATTATTTTATCAAAATTTTATATTATTTGCCTAAATTGTTATGGATATTTTCAATTTTATCAACCTCTAAATTATCTAGATCCATAATATTTCCTTTACCTATCCCCTTGATTTTTTTGCTTATATAGGCTCCACTAAACTGCTCTTTACATCCTTTTACAATTTCTCTTATAAAACTGATGTTAGACACATAATTTCTCATGGTGACCTTACTATTTTGAGATAATTTATGAATGCTTCCTCACATAAAATTCTTATTATCTTCCAAATTCTCAATTATAACTTCCAACTTATGAATCTTAGAAACCATGTCTTTACCCTCATCAAAAAACACTTTGATTCAAAATACTAGTACTATCACTAACACAAATTTTCATATTGGTATATTTATAAATATAATACATCAAAATATTATGGATCTAATGTCTATAGATATAGTTTTGATTCTCTACTAGATACTAACATAAATACCATTATCCTCCATATGTTTTCTCTTATAATCCCCTTCTGACTCTTCACATAAAACATCTTCTTATATATCCACATTCAAATCATCAGCTGGCTTATCCACTTCATCTTGACTATTATCTAACACCTCATTCTCCTCCTCTTCCTCTGTAGTTTCCTCCTCAAAATAAAACACAAATAAGGCACACTCTTTTTCTGTAGGGTATTTTGAATGGGTAAAAATAAAGGACATACATGAATTTTAATGGTAATAAATGTTTTAGTAAGACCCTTCCCCTTCTCTTTAGTGAAGGTTTAACTTTCCTAAAAGAATCCACAAATATAATATAAACTTATAGCCCAAACCCATGGGACTTAGATTAAGAATGATTTTAATGAGAGGGTGATTCAAGTACTAAGATACTTTTATCATTCAAAACATGCACCCATGTCCAAAAGGCTCTTGCACATACTAGCATATGGATCTTCTATGTCTAATTCCTTGGAATTGCATGCTAGAGAGAAATTCACTATCTCATTGTAACAATGGGATCATCCCAAAATGTGTGGTACTTTTTCACTCATGAGAAAAACATACAGAGTAGGCCAACTTCCTTTTATTCTAAATTCACCTAGTTTAAGACCAATGCATAGACCTATAAAGAACATAATGAAATCTATAACTAGAACTAAAACTAAAATTTTCCAAGGGGAAAAGAGAGAGATAAGGTAAGAGGGTTGTTGGAATGTAAATTTTGATGCACCAAGAATAAAGTGAGAACCTCACCTACTTAATGACATAATAAAACTAACTAATTAAATGCAAAATATCAAAACTAGGTGTACTACATAAGTGTTTTACATGGAGGTGAGGGAACACAACACCACATTAAGAGGGATAAAAAATGGTCCATAGATAACACCTATGTAGGCTAATGTATACACAACATGATAACTACAAAGGCTTTTGATTTTACACAAAGGTGTGAAGGGAAGATGATAATGAGAGGGAAAAAAATCCACATATAAGGATCGATAACCATGAATACACATAAAACACAAAGCATGAAAAAAATTAAATAAGTTATCATTAATTTAAAGGTATAAAAAAATATTATAAAATCAAATAGGTAGAGCTTTGTTATACTAGGAGAGGGATATTAAAGGGAAAATTTTGGAAACATTATGAGGCCTAGATATTTTGACCATTTTACATTAAAAATTAGGGTTTATATAGAACTGGGTAAGGCCATGCGTAATTGATTTGACATTAGAGGTGAAAGGTAGGAACTTGATATAAAAATTAGAGTTTAGACCTCAAGACTTATGAATATCATCAACGTATTTGCATTAATTGATATAATCCATGCTTATTTAACCTAGGTTTAACAATTTTATAATGAAAGTAGATAGAAGGTCACTCATGGATTCATGTGAGCATATGTGAATGAAGGGAATTTAGGCAGACAAGGGAGGCATGCTATCATGATATAAGACTCTAAAAATCACCTTGTATTTAATTATGTTTATATTTAATTCCCTTAATGTCTAATTGAGCTAAAATAATATCTCCCTTTATGATAGTCACTTACTAATCCACCTACACTATCCCATTAACATGGGACTAAGTAGGTTCATCATTTGCTTCTAACATGTTAACTTGCACATGATAGGATTGGCATGCACACCCATATTTTGGGGACTAGGTTAATATTGAATAATGCACAATAAGTTCTATATACATGGGAGTGTGCACCTTCCTTTGAAAAAAATGTGTGCACTACATGGTGCACATACCTTTGACTCAAATATATATTGCACCAAGGTGTATATTGAAGGCTATGAAGAGATTTAATTATGAAAAGAATATTTTAATTTTTAAAGATTTTTGATGGAAATATTATATATTAATTCCCAAGGCATGAAATCCTTTTGTGCAATAGTGTGTAGCCTAAAGGTCTTTGTAGTTTTTACCTTCATCTATAGCATGTATTAGTTTGTCAATGGAATAGTGTGTAGCCTAGATCATAGTCTACATTTTACAAGGGTATATTCATGAAATTATACAACTTAGTGCATGAATTAATTATTTGAGTTTGAGGAAGTCTTTAAATAAGAGCACATAAGAAGATTAAATATATTGAAAGAATAATTCATGATTTGGAATAACATCATTAATGATTTGGAACTATTTCTTATGCTATTATCTCTTTTAATGATTGAAGTGATGGAGACCCATGTGTTTTGAATTATTTTTTATGTTGGTGAAATGAAGTATCTTTGCATGGGGTGTGCATTAGAAACTCCTCATAGGTGCAAATCAATACTTAGTTTATGTGTGAACCTGTTCTAACTATTGAGTGTGGGAATAGATGGGAATCATTTTCACACATGTTTGTTTTAATTTAACTCAACACTATGGAAACACAAAATTTTGTGTGGTATTTATGATTTCAACATCTACTATATTGGTGACTTGGAGATTCAACACTTTTGGATACCTATGTGCGTCGCTTGCCTTCTAAGGGAGAATCTAGTAGCCTTGAAGAAATCCATTAGGCACAAACTCATTTAGAATCCATTGTTATTATTTATCTTGATTGTGATTGGTGTAAAAAAATCCATTAGACCTTTAGAAGGAATTGAGATACCTTCCAGAAGGATAAATAAAGCAAATAATTTCACTTAAGGGTGCTTAGAGGAAAGGTAAATCTAAGCAAACAAAACTACACACTACTTAGAGGAAATGAAACTATTCTAAATAATAACACATGAACACAACACTTAGGTAAATTAAAACATATAAATTAATATTTATAAGGGTGTTCATGATCATCAGATATAGTGCTTGAGATGAATCCCATTGATGGGGATAGGTAAAATTATTCACTTGGCCTTACAAGCTCGTATGCATTAGCCTGCTTATAACTAGCTAAGATATATGGGCCACTCCATATAGCATCAAACTTCATATACTTCTTATAATTTTATCTATCTACATCCCATTTAAGTATCAAGTCTCCTTCATTGAAGATTTTATCGGTAGGCCTTTTATAAAATGTTCTCTTGATCTATGCTTATTAGAGCTCCATAGTTTATATGGATTATGATCTAAGTTATTAGAGATTCATTAGCTTATATAATATTAATATCATTGGATCACTCTCAATCAAATCCAAATGATGAGCTAGATCTAGTAAAGTAAACTCAATAGATGTGGGAAATGTTGATTCATTTCCATAGACTAACATTAAGGGAAAATTACCTATCACCGTTTTTGCTGTTATTTGGTCTACCCAAAGGGTTGTCCTAAGCCTGATATTCCATGGTCATTGGTAAAATTACATGGTTTAATTAATGATTTGAATCAATTTTTTATTATTCAAATCAACTAAACCATTATTTTGGGGATAATCGTTTGATGAGGTATTCAGATGGATTCTATGTTTGACCACCCATTTGTTGATATTGGCTTTAAAGAAAGACAGTGCATTATCTAAGATAATAGTGGTTGGAACACTAAATCTTATGATAATGATTTCATATAATTCTAGGATGGAAATATCATTAGATTATTTGAGTTTTATTACCTCCATTCACCTTGTGAAGTAGTCAATTACCAAAAAGATCCACTTATGTCCTATGCTCAATGGTGGGTTTATCATGTTGATGAAGTCTAGGACACAATATGAAAAGGGTCAATAAAATTATAATGGGTACAAGGGTAAGGATGCAAATTTCTAATTGATTAAAGATAAGGAACACTTTTTAAATCTTGACACCCATGTGTGTGCATCCTTGAATAGATTTGACTAATAATAGACAACTCACATGATGTTCATAGTAGTGGTCTTTGGTGAATAATGTCCTTTTGAGGGCCTATGATGGAACTCTTCAAGGATATTTATTACTTGATTCTACTCTATACATTACAAGATAAATCCATTAATGTTTATTTTGAAGAGTACACCATTCATAATGACAGAAGGATTGAATTTTAATCTAAAATGTTTGTGCTTGGGTTTATTCAAGCCATTAAAATACATGCTAGTCTGGAGGAAGATCCTCATGCTCTTAGTCCATATTAATGGAGTGCTTTGGTCTTCTAGTTGGTTTTCATGTAGTGTGATAATTGTCTAGTCTTATTCTTCACATCCTCTAGCATGTTCTCACAGATTCCTTTGCCTTGTAGTAGCTTGGTGATTTGGATGTCTATGTCATATTTTATTAATTTTGTGATTTGACTGACTCTCATCTCACCAATATCCTTGATGAGTAATAACTCTTTTATACTTGAGTGTAATACCATGAACTAGATATTATTATTAGATATCATGTGCCTAAACTTCTTGATCACTCTTATTACCATAAGGGTGAATTTATCTACAAATTTTTAGTTTAACTCATAATCCTTCAGTGTCTTTCTAAAGAAAGCAATATTATACTCTAGGTTATCATTGTTATGTTATACAAGGATGTTTAAGATGTGTTAAACTCCACCAAATGTATTATTATCAAACAAATTGTCACCTTAAAGAGGTCTAATCCATCTTCTTTAAGTTTGGTGTAACATTGAAACACCTCAAGGTTATGTGTGACGTATAAGATAGGTGAATCTCTATATTGAAGGGATATCTTGCTTTGCACAACATCTAAAGCTAACCACCAATATAATTAATTTAAAGGAAAAGGGATATATGGAGATTAAAAACTAATCTATCAGAGATGATGAACCAAGAATAACTCCATAATCTTACTTTAACATTCACTATGAAATATAATTTGCAAAACTGATCTAAAAACCCAAGGTTCTCCTAACAAAAGTGTTTCAACATGAGGGTAGGGTGAAATGCATTTGAAGGTAGATGAATAGTAGGTATAGTCATAGACATTAATACCCTTACTTATGATTAAATACGAAAAAAAAAAACCTACACATTATGAAACCTGTTAGAATGCAAATTAATTGCACAAAGCATGAAATAGTGATATAAACACAAGGAGAGATAACTATCACCTTTCATTTTACCATGAACTACTTCACAAAATTAAAAAATAATTTGAGAATTTAAAAATAAATTGAAATATTTATTCAAAGAAAAAATAATTATTCAAATCATTATGGATTATCCATACCTAATGTGGATGTTTTACAAGTCCAAAAGTGGAAACTTATATAGAGAAATGAGGAAGAGAGAGGGGACGGGGTGGTGTAGTAGAGGAAGATTGTCAAGTGTCCAACATGAGATACAATAAGAAATGAGTTATATAAAATTCCTAATAGAATTAAAAATACATGTGTCTCTCCTCTAAATATTTTCCATCATTCAAGTGGCATAGGAGTTATAAACTTAGTTTTACACCTTGCACATCACCTCAAAATTGCCCTTCTTTACATGTAAGAAGTTACAAATGGGATTTTCCATTATAAATTCACTATTAAATAATTTCATAACTATTATTTAAAAACTATAATAAAATTATAAACTCCTTTGGTATGAAATTTTAATGTCAACTATCATTCATATGCTTAGGTGTCTTGAAACCCCTTCATCTTCCATACCTAGCCTTGTCCAGATGGCTCAAAACTTGATTTCAACTTCATCAAGGAAATATCTCTCCATGAAATTAATTAAAATAAATTATTAGACCTGAATAAATATAATTTTTTAATGAAATAATTCCCAAGACTCCATATTTCACCTTTGTACTCATTAGGTCTCTTTTCTTTGTAGCCCTAAAATCATGTAAAGATCCTTGTTTAGGATATTTTATGGATTGTAATAGCAAACTAAGGAAATATTTTATGACCCAGTATTGTTTTAAAACTCCATACTAGGTTTCAAGTCCTGAGAGTGAGTGAAAATGAGTTTTTCCTATTGTTCTCTTCTCCCAAATATGCTTCAATTAGGCCTCCTTGCCTATAAGACTAACTTTCTACTCTAGATCTCTCCCAAACAAGTGAAACCACCAAAAAAAAAAATTATTAAATTTCCTTAGCCTATAAACAAAATCCATACCAAATTTTAGGTCTTGAGACATTATGGAATTGTGAGAACCATGAAATGATCTTGAAACCTAGTCTTTTTTATGGAATTGTGAGAACCATGAAATGATTTTGAAACCTAGTCTTTTTTTAGCCTGTTGAAGACTACCTTGAAAAATAAGGTTTTTTGATCGCTTCCATGATGTCTTGTATATATTTTTAAGCTTTAATATATTAAATAAATATCAAATTACCTCTTTAAATATTTTTCAAGTTCTCCATTTCTCAAAACCCTATAAAACACTTGAAAACAATGTAAAATAGTGTGTTTCATGTAGTTCGTATAGCTTCTAGTACAGAAAAAGTAAACATTAAGAATATAATTGGAGTCTAGAAAAATGTTTAGGAGGTTTAAAAATTAAATCAAGTCATGTAATTCCCTTGATAAATGAATCTTTCACATCAGGTCTCTATTTAGGTTTTATGAGAATTTAAACCTATTTTGGTTCTTAGCGATTGCTCACAAACCTTGGGCCCTCAAAACCTACAACAATGCCAAAAATATTGAATAAACTATCCCCATAAACTATACCTAGGATATTAATTTCCCATGAATTATATCCGTACAATATTGATTGCAAGAAGTTGGTCTTCAGCTTGTAAATAGGCCATTGGAGAGGGGTCTGAGTTCTTAAGCATTATTTATTAAGGTCAGAGGTCTATAAAAATACAATTCTACAATTTTTCAGTGTAGGACCTATTTACCACCATTTAAATCCATTTTTATTCATGAAATATGTAAAATTCATGCTTAATAGAATGAAGTTGGTCTCAAATTGCATTAATCCATTAGAAAAGCTCAAGGTGGCCTCAAAGACTTCAATGTCAGTTTTCTTGTCTTCCTCTAATTATGAATGGTCTTATAGGGTATGTAATTTAATTTCATACTTTTAAATGCCTTTATATTTCATTTTACCACCCATTAATCCATTGTTTCTATGACTATCCATATAGGTTTGTGTATGGTCTCATGCTTGTTTGGCCTAAATAGGGTGTATCAACATTAGACTCACTTTGAATAGTTATAAGGGTAAAATGGAGTAATAATATCAATATTAAACTATTTTAAAATTATTTCCTTCCCTAAAAATAATTTTTATTCAAATTAGGTAGGTCTCTTCACTTAATGAGGTAGGCAGGCCTATAGTTTCATTGAATGTATATGCAAGGATTTAGAGAGCCTTGTAGACAATCAACTCTTGTGAACCTCCTTTGGGTATTTTTTACTTTGAATGACTCCTAGGACCTATCTATTATTTCACCCAAACTCACATATCACTGATTATGGCACTCTTCATAAGTTTTAAAATAGGCACGTCTTACTTTGTAACCTATAGATGTTCATTTAGGTGTATAAATGTATTTATGGATTTTAGGGTCTTCAATTAAAAATTTTGAACATATCAATAAATATGTTATACTATTAATATTTTATAACGTTTTCAAGTTTCCCAAACCCTTCATCTCTCCAAACATACACTCATTTCTTGTCTATGTTTAACACATGGTTGTAGATGGTCATTTAGGGAAAAGTTGACATGAACTTTGAAGTTGATCTTCTAAACTAGATCATGGCACCTTGAAAGAAATTAAATTTAATTGGAGGTTAATTTTAACTATCTCACAAATTCCATTGTCTCTTTCATATCATCTTTAAACTCTTCCTTCTTGTCTCCATATACAAACCTATGTATGAGCATCTAAATATTGTGAACTCAATTAGTGACTATGATACTAGTCACTTCAAACTTATGATTCTCAAAATAAAAAGAGTCTTAATTGGTTTTTTCCTTCTCATATTTGTATCTAAACTAATTTATTATTCCAATAACTTTTCTTCCTTTTATGGAAATTAACTCTTTTAGTAAGAATCAGGACCTAAAAGTTTAGGACATGTATGTTTGATTTTTGCCTAGGCGACTATTGAGATAGATTATAGGGTCCTCTACTCATATAATTTTCAATCAAATAATTCTAAATTATTATGATACCTACCTTCTCAACTTTTATATTTCCTTCTCACCCTATATACCTCAATTTTTATCCTATTTTGTTCATACAGGTATGTATATATAGTTAGTTCCTATAAATGACATATGCATGGAAATTAGAGTATATGGTTTGGTCATGCCTTATAATGTTATAATGGTGTCTATAAATGGTTTCATAGGTGTTTATAAGTATGTATAACACTTCTCCATGGGTTAAACATACTCCACATAGAATTTAGACCTCATGAATATCCACCGACAAGTTTTTAGACTTGTGGGTGGCTAAAACACATTTTAATCTTGTTTGAGTATAAAATTTGATCTCACTTCTCATTCCAATGGATATATACCCTGATAAATAGTATTATCTCATGATAAATTTGTTTCTCATTATTATTTGAGCCAAACTAAACCTCTTCATGCAAGAAACTGTTCATGTACAATATAATGCTTCCATGAGTGAAAAACCTAGGATCTCTTGAAGGATTATCCACTAATAAATAATTCTAAAATAAAAGGTAGATGAATAATAAAATTATTAAGTTTTTTATATTAAAAATCAATTACTTTTAAAATTCTAAAGGTGGAAACATTTCAACCCAACTAAAACACTTATATTAAAAATGACATGCTCCATACATTTGAGACACTTTTATCCTTGATGAAGGCACCTAATTAAGTTGATTTAATTTATAAAATTATAATTTAAAGGAATATTTTTACCTCTAAAAACATCCCACAAAACCATTTTTCTCCATCAAATTATTAAATTAAGAAACATGAGCAAAACCAAACCCTACTTGGATTAACAAGACATAGTGATCCATGTTCACTCTTAATGATAGTTAATAAATGAGGGGGGATTAATCTACAAAAAAATGACACTAAATTTAATATAATTAGGACACCAAACATTTCCCAAATTTTTATCTTCCAACTTTATTTCTCTTGGTTGTACCATGCATTTGAATTTTCCATTTTTGAGCTTGTGAAGGTAGAGAGAGAGAGAGAGAGAGAGAGAGAGAGAGAGAGAGAGAGAGAGAGAGAGAGAGAGAGAGAGAGAGAGAGAGAGAGAGAGAGAGAGAGAGAGAGAGAGAGAGAGAGAGAGAGAGAGAAAGATATTTTCAATTTTGGGACATAAACCTTGATAAAAAATCTTGAAACTAACCTTTGGAATCCAAGAGACTCTCTAAAACCATTCTCGCCTATAATTAAATATTATAAGTCCATACATGTTCTCAAAAGTGATTCTAAATGAGTGTTTTTATTATTTTAAGAATTAAACTACAAGTTTTTATGCCTATAACCATTATATAACACTTATATAACATAAATTATTAAATGACACTTCATTAAACATTAGTCTTTTGGGATTTTTACATGTAAATCCTCCAAATTATCCAAAAGGTGACTAAAATTACTTTGTGGCATATAATAACATTATAATAGGTTAATATATCACAAAATATCTTTTAAGACATAAAAATTTCCTTATATAATGACTCAAACCCATAACATGACCTTTAAAACACTTGAAAACACCATGACTCATAAATGACCCCTAGCACTAAACAAGTACATATGAGACTAAACCTCAAACAAAGCTAGTTAAGGATAAAAATGACTACATATAGACCATTTTAAATACATTAGAAGACCATATAAAAATTTTAAGAACCTTTTGAAAATTTTCAACCTATATGGGTTGACCATTTTTGACTTGGGGTAAAAAATTGGTCAGTAAATTGGAAATTCATAAGGGTAGCATGCTTGAAATGTTAGTAGATTGGTGGCCTTATCCTCCTATTGGTAAATGGATTAACTCTTATGCTAAAAACTAACACTTACATGTCTCTAAAAGACCCAAACTCACACCACACCACACAACAAGACTAAAACACACTAAGCCAAAGTCATTTAGGGAAAACACAACAACAAAGTCATAAACAACTCACCTAACCTATTATGTATAAACCTTAAAACAAGTTTGAGGTGATTAAATAACTCTTATTTGATATAACCAGTCTCAAAAACAATATTTATAGAGTCACATATACTCCATAAGAATAAATTACCATATGATAGATGATGATCAAAGAAAACTTGACTATGAAGGTGATCAAATGACTTTCTACTCATGAAACCTCTACTAGCTACAAGTGCATTACTTGAGACTAATTTTAATGATCCCTTTAGCTATATTTTAGGATTACTTGACATTATAGCCTACTTGGTCTCTTTCATGTTCATTTGGCACTTCTCAATTTTCTCTTTATGTATCATGAAAATCTTCTCAACTTTACCTTGATTTGAACCATGATGGATTAGGCGTTTAGAGGCATCAAATTTTCCTTTTTTTGGGCCCAAAACATCTATAATTAGATCAAGATCATCTTGATGTCTATGCTATTCCTTACTCTCATAAACATCTTATTTGACCCAATCACATTCCTTCAAGATTTTGAATTCCTTGATAGGGATTTCACACTCTTAATTATGTTTGTTAGGTATATCATTTACCTCATCTTCAAGATCATGTTTCTTTTGAGGAAGTGTAGGCCCATTACCTTTTCACACTCCTAAATTATGTCGTGTTACTACTTCCATAGATCATAATGTTCATATTGATTTTCATGTTCATGAATCTCTTCTTATTTGGTAGGTATAATTGCATATTTTTCTTGACTATCATGCTCTAGCATACTTGGAACATAATCATCACCATCTATATGTGGCAAATAGTTTCCCCATGTATCTTGTTGAAAGGCATCATCAAACTCTACCTCAAAGAACTCATAAATCTCTTCATGAATGATGTATGTGACCATACCTATCTCTTTAATGAGTATGTATAGATAAAATCCATAGCTATCATCTCCCCACTCATCAAGATAGAAGTCAGCTATGCCATCAAAAGGTGTCCAAGATTCTTTGTCACTAGGATGGTCTTATTCTTTATTGATGGTGAAGTTCATGTTTTATGTATTAGCTACATAAAGCTATAAATGAAACATTGAAAAATATTCAGACTTGATAGAGACCTTATCACCATACATGGTCCTAAATTCCATATAGGACCCATCTAAAGTTAATTACCACCCAATATTCAAAGTAAAGTTCCTTGATAAATAAAGGGCAAATTGGGGTGGCACATCTACAACCACCACATCTTAAGAGATAAAAAATATAGGTTAAGCATGGAGAGTGAGATGTAAACCCTTGATGATGCTAAATATTTGGTAGCTGATCCATCTATTTGAAACACGCCCTTAGAGTGTGACACATACTTCAAAATTAGCTTGTCTACTACTTGTGTAGGCATGACTAATGTGCTTTCTCCACTATAATTCAAAAAATTATATACCAATGAGTATCTAGTGATGATATAGAGGAAAAATGGATGAATTTTTTGATTTATTTCAATTTTTATTAGTTTCCCATCCTTAGTCTTCATTTCATTTGTCAAAACTACTTCTTTCATACTAGGCTACCTAGGCAATGCATTGAGGTTGGAGAGCTCATTTTGGAGCAAGTATCTTTGTCCAATAATGGAAATGTTTTCCCATGTTAATATTTTTGCATGTACTTTATTCATCTATTCAAAAAAATTCATAGGAGATATTCCAACTTTATCATTCTTTCTAGGAGCTATAACATTACCATTAGCTTATGTCAATTAATGCATAGTACATGGCAAAGAAGAAATTTTAGAATTCTATGTTTTCTTATTTACCTAAGCCATAGGGGTTGCATTTGGCATACCTGATCCTTGAGGTGATTAAGATTGCATGTTTGTACCACCACTTATCCCTTGTACTTATTTAACTACTCTCTTATTTGACCTTAGTTACCTTAGTAGTTGACTTCACATGAGTCCTCTTGATATTATTTCATCAAGGTGAAATTTTATTTAGCATCTCCTCCATTGCTTTCTCCTCCAATAGGCATCTCTTCTTGATTCATGTAAGGAATTTTCCCCATTGAGCTATATAGACTTAATTAAATGCTTTATTTTCATAAGTGGAAGAGTCATGAGGCTAGTCCCATGAAGGTTTCTCTCCATTATCTTATACAAGATTATTTTGGATAGGTATAAATGATTTTGAATTAGAAAAAGAATTATAATTTTATCCGTTGTGTTTCCTCACTTGTGTTAACTACCCTTGTCATTGCTATTAACCTTGAAAAGGTTGTTTATGATCTTGATAAGTTTGATAGGGTTGTAAAGGACCTTTATTATACCTCTATTTTTTCTATTTTTATCACCTCTTAAGATTTTTATTCTAGTCTCTGAGAGCTTTGATCAAGTCTTCCTCTTTTTACTTGTTTAGCCTATTAGGGGTAGCTTACTTATGTTTGGTTTTTGGGATGAGAACAATAGTTTTCATATGAGATTATACATCAAGAAACAAAGGCATGGGAGGTCTATGAGCTATATTACCATATTTAATAAGGAAATTATTATCTCTTATGGTAGTCCTATAGCCATTAGGCAAAGTATCCCCTCTTGTATATTGAATCATCATGGATATGTCACTATTGAAAGCTTTGAGATAATAAAGAAAATCATTATGGGTAGTAGGACTTACTAATATTGGTATCTTATCACAAGTCTTTTTTAATCTTATGTTGAAGTCTTGAATGGCCTCTTAAGGTGCTCTCTTTATTATAGTCATCTATTCGGTCAAGGACAAGTGATCAAATTTGTCTTCAAATATACTTATCAAGGCATAACCCAATTCATTCCATATAGTGATAGATTTGGGAGACAAAGTACCATATAAATCAAATGCCTTGGAATTTAAATAAATGACCAATAAATTTATGGAAACATTCTATTTAGTGATGTTATGTATAAATAAAAAGTTGGTAATGTTTCTTATATGTTTAATAGGAGTAGTGGAAACTTCTCCTATGTATGAAGGAAAACTTGTGAGGGATGAAATATGAATTTAATCATAGTGAGAATGTGATAAAGGAATATGTCCATTGAATTAAAAAAAAGGGTAGGTTCATTACCACTACCATATTGCAAATTGGACCCAAGAAAAGTATCTTAATATATATATGAGTAGTAAATATGTTTTGGAGTATGGATGTGTTATAAATTTCTTTATTCTAACTAAATATTAAGGTAGATATATAAATTAAAATGGAATTCCTTTATTATATGATCTTATCCTTAACTTAGGCATGAAAATGAGGAACTAATCTATAACCAAGACCTAATGAGTGTTATAATTGCTAGATATTACATGAAGGAAGCTTTAAAACTTTAAATTTTCCAAGATCAACATCTACCTTTGACAAATTATTGGACCATAGGGTTCCAATAGGTATGCCAAAAATTGTTATCAACAAAAACTTTACCCTAAGGAGGTCTAATTCAACCTCCTTAAATTTTGTGTAACATTGAAACACCTAAAGGTTGAGGGTGACCTATTAGAGAGGTGAATCTCTATATTGGAGGGATAGATCCCTTTACACAAAAACTAAAACTAACCACTATTTTACTTGATTTTAAGGAAAAAATATATATTAATATTAAACATAAATTTAATATAGGTGATGCACCAATATTAACTCCACAAGCCTACTTGAACCTGTACTATGAAATAAATTAGTAAAACTAATATAAAAACCCAAGGTTATCCTAATAAAAGTTTTTCAACATAAAGGTAGAGTGAAATTTATTTCTCAAGGTAGATGAATATTATGTCTAATAATATACATTAATACCCTTCCTTACACTTAAAGACACACTAAGAAACTAACTACACACCATGTGACCCACTATATGGTAGATTACTTGAACAAAATATGAAAGAGTGAGGTGAACACAAGGAGAGATAAATATCACTTGCTTGCCTTTCAACCATGAACTAATTCACACACATTAGAAATAATTTAAAAAATTAAAACCAAATTGAAATATTTATTCAAAGGCAAAATCAATATTCAAATTAGTAGGGATTTTCCATACCAAAACCTAAACCAATGCCAAAAATATCAATTATACTAGAAACCTCAACTATACCTAGGAGATTAGGTTCTCATTGATTCTATTTTTACAATACTAAGTGCAAAAATTTGGTCTTCAGGTTGCAAACAAGCCATTAGAGAGGGGTCTAAGTTCTTAGGCTTTGTTCATGAAAGTCATAGTTCTAAAACAACAACCAATTATAGAATTTTGTATATTATGCACTTCATTACCAACATTTTAATCAATTTTTATGCATGAATATTTCAAATTCACACTCACTAGAATAAATTTGGTCTCAAACTACATTCACCCATTAGAGGAGTTCAATGTCGTCTCAAAAACTTCAATGCCACTTTTCTTGCCTTCCTCTGACTATGAATGGTATTAAAAGGTTTTTAATTTCATTTAACACTTTATAACAACTTTATATTTAATTTTAAAACCTATTAGGCCATATTTTCTATGACTATCCATATAGACCTATGTATGGTCTTAAGCTTGTTTGGCCTAAATAGTGATTATCAACTTTAGAATCACATTTAATGAATATGAGGGTTACATGGAGTCATAATATCACTATGAAACTATTTATAAATTATTTTCATTCCCTTAAATTAATTTTTATTTAAATTAAGACTCTTCACATAATGAGGAAGTTAGGCCTATAGATTCAGTAAATGTAGATGTAGGGATTTAGATAGCCTTGTAGATAGTCAACTCTTGTGAACCTCCTTTAGGTATTTTTGAATTTTTATTAATCCTAGGACCTATCTATGATTTCACCCAAACTCCCATATCACTAATATTAGGTGGCACTCTTCTCAAGTTTCAAAAATGGCCTATCTTGCTTTACAACCTATAGATGCTCATTCAGGTGTCTAAATGTATTTTTGGGTTTCAAGGTCTTTGCTTCAAAAAATTTAAAATATAAATAAATATATTATAATATTGAGATTTTATAAAATTTTAAAGTTTCCCAAACCCTACATATCTCCAAACATACACTTGTATCCTACCTATGTATATCACATGGCTATAAATGGTCATTTAGGGAAGAGTTGACATGAACTTGGAGGTTGATATTCTTAACTACATCATGTCACATTTAAAGTAATAAAATATCATTGGAGGTGAATTTTCACTATCTCACAAATTCAATTATCTCTTTCATAACATATTCAAACTCTACCTTTGTGTCTCCATATACAAACCTATGTATGAGCATCTAAGGATTCTGAACTCAGAGACTATGACACTTGTCACTTCAACCCTGTGATTCTAAGAAGCATAAGAGTCTTCACTAGTTTTTTCCTTATCATCTTTGTATTTTCATTGATTTATGAGTCCAACATATATTCTTCCATTTATTGTAATTAGCTCTTTTAAAAAGAATGAGGACCCTGTAGGTTTGCCTTTTGCCTAGGTGACTATTGAGACAACTTTTATGGCCCTCTGCTCATAAAATTTGAATTCAAATGATTTTAAATTATTATTATACCTTCATTCTTAAATTCTATATTTATTTCTCATAATATATACCTCAATTTTTTTCTTATTTTTTTCATTTAGGACTGTGTATGTAGTTAGTTCTTATATAAGGCATATACATGAAAATTAGAGTTTGTGGTTTTCTCATGACTTATAATGTTACAAATTAGTCTGTCAATGATCACATGTGTTTATAAATATGTATCACACTTATCCATGGCTTTAAAATACTCCACATACAACTTATAACCATTGAACATCCACCTATAGGCCTATAAACGTGTGGGTGGCTAGAACACATTTTAACCTTATTTGAGAGTACAATTTGATTTCACATCTCATTACCTTGGACCTCTACCCTGATAAATATTATTATCTCATGATACATTGGTTTCTCATTTTTATTTGAACCAAGATAAACCACTGTCTTGGAGGAAACTATTCATGCACATTTTCATGCTTCCATGAGTGAAAAACCTAGTATCTCTTGTAGGATTATCCACCAAGGACTAATTATCAAGGAAAGGGTATATGAATAATCAAATAATTACTTTTTTTGAATGAAAAATCAAGTCCTTTGGAACTTTTAAAGGTGGAAACATTTCAACCAAACCAAAACACATGCAGTAGAGATGACATGCTCCATACACTTGAGACACTTTTCTCCTTGATGAAGGCACTTCATTAAGTTGAGTTGATTGATTGAAAAAGTACTTAAAGGAATATTTTTACCTCTTAAAACATCTCTAAAAACTATTTTTCTCCATCTAATTCTTAAATTAATAAACAAGATCAAAACCAAACCATGCTTAGAACAACAAGATATAGTGACCTCTTATCATGCATAACAATTTTTCATAAACGAGGTGATATGAATCTATAAAAAAAATTTAATAAATTTAATCTCTTTAGTACCCCAAAATTTTCCCAAAGTTTTGGCTTGCAAATTTCTCTCTCTTGGTCATACCATGTATTTGAATTTTCCCTTTTTAAACTTTTAAAGGCAATGATGGAGGAGAGAGAGATTATTTTGCACTTGTTGGACCTAAAAAATTATCCAAAGCTTTAAATTAGCCATTGGAAGTCTATGAGACTCTCTTAAACCATTTTAATCTACAAGTAGACCTCCTAATGTCATACAATTTCCCAAAATTTCTTATAAATGAGTATTTTTCTCATTTTAGGATTTGAACTACAAGATTTTAGGCTATGATCATTGTATAACCCTTATCTAACATTAGGTATGCTATTAGACTTATTGAACAAAAATTTTTGCTTTGGTATATGTATGTAAAACTCCTCCAAATTAGCCAAATGGTGACTAAAATGATTTTGTGTCATATAATAACATGATAAGAGGTGAATATATGACAAAATATATTTCAAGACATAAAGACCACCTTATATAATGAATCAAATCCATGACATGTCCTTATAAAAACTTTAAAACACCATGACTCATAAATGATCCCTTGGACTAGACAAGTACATATGAGACTAAACCTCAAACAAAGGTAGTTACGAAAAAAAAATTCCACATAGAAACCTTTTTAAAGACATTAAAATATATTAAAAGACCATATAAAAATTTTAATAACCCTATGAAAAGTTTGAACCTATAAGGTTTGAACATTTTTCACTTGGGGTGAAAAATTGGTCAAAAAATTTATGATTCATGGGGTTAACATGCTTTCAATGTTAATAAATTAGTGGCCTTATCCTCTAATTGGGCAATGGAGTCTCTCTTATATTGCAACTGAAACTAACATGCCTCTATAAGACTCAAAATCATACCATACCACACAACAAGAATCAAACACACTATGCCAAAGGCATTAAGGGAAAATACACAACAATAAACTCACAAAATAACACACCTAACCTATTATGCATAAACCTCAAAACAAGTTCGAGGTGATGAAACAACTCTTCATTATTTCAACTAGGGTCAAAAAATAATATTTCTAGAGTCACAACTACTCCATGAGAATAAAACACTATATGATGTATGTTTTTCAAATAAAACTTGATTATGAAGGTGAAAAAATTACTTACCACTCATGAAACCTATGCTAGCTACAAGTACATCACTTTAAACTCCTTTGAATGACCCCTTTATCTATGTTTTAGGATTGCTTGACATTGCATCTTGATTGGTATCTTTTATGATCATTTGGAACTTTTGAATCTGATCTTTAGGTATCATGAAACTCTTCTCAACTTCACCTTCATTTGAACCATGATGTGATAGATGTTTAGAGGCATTGAACTTACCTTCTTTCTAGCCAAACACATCAATAATTAAATCAATATCATCTTTATGTCTATGTTGCTCCTCACTCTCATTAACTTCTAATTTTACCTTATCACATTCCTTCAAGATTTCAACCTGCTTGATAGGGATTTCACACTCTTCCTTGAGTTTATTAGGTCCATCATTGACCTCATCATCAAGCTCATGTTTCTTTTAATGAAGAAGAAGCCCATGTACTTTTTCATACTCCTATATTATGTCATGGTACTACTTTAATAAATCATCATGTTCCTCTTGAATATCATGTTCATGAATCTCTTCCTCTTTGGCAAGCACAATTGCATCTTTTTCTTGACTATAATGTTCTATCACACTTGGAACATCATCATCACCATCCATATGTTGAAAATAGCTACCCATGAATCTTGTTGAAAGGAATCATCAAAACATACCTTAGGAAACTCATCACTTTCTTCAAGAATGAATTATGTTCCTATATATGTCTCTTCAAGGAGATTTTATGGATAAAACCCATAGTGATCAGATCCCAACTCATCAAGATAGAGGCCAGTTATGCCATCAAGAGGTGTTAAATATTATTGATCACTAAGATGGTCTTCTTCTTCATTTATGGTGAAGTTAATGTTTGATGTGTTAGGTATAAATGGATCTAAATGAAACTTTTCCAAATATATATACTTTATAGAGACCTTAGCACCATATCTATTCTTAAATTCCATATAAGACCAATCTGAAATCAAGTACCCCCAATCTTAGCAATAAAGTCCCTTGACAAGCAAAGGGAAAAGTGAGGTGAAACATCTACAACCACCACATCTTGAGAGATATAAAATTTAGGAAAATCATGTAGAGTTAGATGTAAACCCTTGATGATGTCAACTATTTTGGAAGTTGATCCATCTATCTACAACCCCCTTGGAGTGTGACTCATACTTCAAATTTGGCTTGTCTGTTACTTGTTTAGGCATGACTGATGTGCTTGATCCACTATAAATAATAAAATTATGGACCAATTATTCTCTAATGATGATAGAGAGGTAAAATTTAAGAGGTTTCTATTTTATTTCAATTTTAGTTGGTTACCCATCCTTAGTCTTCATTTCATTTTTCAAAATTGTCCCTTTCACTAGGCTACCTAGGTGATGCATTGAACTTGGAGAGCTCATTTTAGATCAGGTCTCTTTGTCTAGTAATGGAAAATATTTCAAAAATTAGTATTTTTACATGTACTTTCTTTATATATTCAATAATTTTCATAGGAGAGTTTCCAACTTTGTCATGCCCTCTAGGAGTTGTAAACTACCACTAGCTTGTGTCAATTGATGCATAGGAAAAGGAATAGAAGGACCTTTAGAATTATGAGTTTTATAATTTAATTGAGCCATAAGGGATAAATTTAAAATAAATAATCCTTGAGGTTATTGAGATTTAATGTTTGGATCACCACTCGTCCCTCATACTTCATTAACCACTCTCTTATTTGACTTTCTATTTATAGCTATAGGGTTTGATCAAATGATCAAGTTACCTTGGTAGTTGAATTCACATGAGTCCTCTTGATTTTTTTTAATAAAGTTGGAATTTTAATAAGCATATCCTTCATTTATTTATCCTATATTAATCATCTCTTCATGAGTCATAGAATTAATTAGTCCCCATTGAGCCATATATGCTTTATTGAATGCTTCATTTGCATAAGTGAAAGAATCAAGAGGTTGGTCCCATGGAGGTTGATCTCTATTGTCTTGTAAAATATTATTTTAGATAGGTACACATTATTTGGAATTATAAAGAGCATTCTAATTTTTTCCATTGTGTTGTCTCACCTGAGTTAGCTTCTCTTGTCCTTAGTATTGACCTTGAAATGATTGTCTAGGAGCATGATAAGATTGATAAGGATGGAAAGAACCTTGATTATACCTCCACTATTGTTGTTTTTTTTTCATATTAAGATTTTTATTCCATTATCTAATATATTTTATCAAATATTCCTATTTTTACTATCTTGTCTAATTAGGGGTAGCTTGATTATGCTTGGGCATGCGGTTGGGAGCAATGGTGGACATAGGAGATTGTGCATCAAGAAACAAAGTCATGGGAGGTCTAAGAGCTATCTTTATAGCTTGAATAAGGAAATTATCAATTGTTATGGAAATATCATAGGCATTAGGAAAAGTATCCCCTCCTATGGATTGAATCATCATGGATATGTCACTATTAAAAGCTTTGAGGTAATAAAGAAAAGCATGATGGGCATATTTAAAAGATGTGATCCATGTGACCCAAATGGTCTACTACACACCTTAAAAAATTACTTATATCATCAAGGTAAACCACTATGATATTTTTGAGGATTCCATTGAATGTCACATCCATGACCCTTTAGAAGGTAACTCCTATGTTTGTCAAACCAAAAGGCATCCTTTTATATGTGAAGGTAAACCACTTAGTATTTAATTCCATTTAAAATTTATCTCACTCCTACACAAGTACCTAGTTATATCCTTAATAATCATCCATTAGTGAAACTTCTCTATGCTTATGACTATTTAAAAAATTTACTCCATTGGTAGGAGGGGGTAGTGGTATTTGAGGGGGGATTTTTTTAGGTCCTTAAAGTCTACACACAACTAGATCTCTCCATTATTCTTTCACACTGGGACTAGACTGGCCACCCATGAGGAATGTTTTATTGGAAGTATTGCATTAGCTTCAATAAGATTTGATATTTCCTTCCTTATTAAGGGACCAAGCTTAGGATTGACTAGCCTCTATTTCTACTTTGTTGCCTTGATATTGGGTTCAAGCTCAATAGTATCTTGGGTTAAGCCTAGATTAAAGATTCTAAGGTATTTATATCTCCATGAAAATATATCATCATACCTTCTCGTCATCTTAAAAAATTCTTTGAACTCATATGTGGAGCATAACTTATTATATTTCAAGAGCTTATTAGTAGAGATGGCCATTGCGTTGAAGATTTCCTCCATTAATGTCATGTTTCTCCTCTTGCTTTTGAGCTAATCATCAAAAATGATGATGCTTTTTAGTGTGACTATCCCTTTAGTTTAATGATATGTAATTCATATTGAGTTTGGAACCATGGTTGATTATTAGCATATAACTCATCTTTATCTGATAGGAAGTTGAAAAATTATTTATCAATTTTGAACACTTTCTAGTTGCTTGCATTATCTAGGATTGTTACTTAGACTAAAAGTTTAATGAGCTCCCTAGACTCATTATTTATACTACATGGGAGGTCATACTATGCACATACTTTCATGAACCTATAGACATCATAATTTTGTTATCTTGGTATCAAACATATATTAAAAGCATTAAAATCATCAATTATATCCCATACCCTATGTTTTTAATCTCTTATAAATCATTTTTTAGACATGTTCCATGCTCTAACCTAGTTTAACACTAGTTTTCTATCTTTGAAAGATTGAATCACCTTTATTCATTTATTATACACCAATTAGAGACCCTATCTCAGTGCCTCATATTTGTACACATTATTTATGTAGCTGAATTACAATTTAAATGCATGGAAATATTTCTCCTTCTAAGGGGAGATCATTAAAACATCAGATCATACACCATTTTTACTTCAAGATTCATAAAATCATAACTTTCATATGCCTTCAAGTTTTTATCACACCTTTACAAGGTTAAAACATAAGGTACCCTCCTTGAGAATGTAGTATGTACCTAGTCATGTTTCATCTACATTATCATATGGGTTTCACTCATAATGCTCACACACCCATTTATGAAGTAAGTCATTCAAGACCTCTTCAAGGGGTGTGGTACCCTCATGGAGGATTGAATTCTCTTTTTAGTTGAATAAAGTGCAATTTGTATCAACTCGAATAGGCATGTATGTATTTATGTGATTATTTGAAATAGGCTCAGCCTTGATGGTCAATTTGTTCCCATATTTTGTCCTTAGTATCATGTACAACCAATTTGAGTATAGATATCCTCCTGCCTTCATAGTGAAATTTTAGGAGAGGAATATTAAAAAGCAAGGGGGGTAAGTTAATGATTACAATGTCTTACATAATGGAAAAACTTAGACATGAATGTAGATTGAAACTCAAAATATTGACAATTCCCATAATTTTAACCATTGTTCTATCTAATTCCATGACCCCTTTTGATATGGGACAATATTTTATGCCTAACATGTTTGAAATTTTGTTCAAGGTCACTGAGTTACTCTTACTTGAATCTATCATACAATTATTTTCAATATGCTCACTATTAATGAGGGAGATGTATGATGGGGGTAGTATTCTATTTATACACACCTCTTCCTCTTGTTGACATAGTCTTTTTTGCATAATAGGCATAGTTTGTGGTGGCTCATGAGATTATAAGTTTCTTAAGGAATTGTGTGGCTAATTCCTTTGGGAAGGAATAACAAGAGTGTCCCGCATGGTAATATTTATGCTGGAATTTTTCATCTACTTGAATATGTTAAAGGGGATTTGATTCCCTTTAATATATTCCTTTTGAATTATAGCCTATTCTCATACTTGTGCACTAGTCTAAGGTTGACTCTCTTTCAATATGATCATTTATGTAAGTTCCTACAAACTTCTTGTAGGTAATTTACCATGTGTATCTATGTAGGACCCAAGGGCACCCAAGTTGAGGGTGATGAAGGATATGAAACTTTCTTTAGTGTTTTTTTTTTTAAATCTTATGTTAAAAGCAACTAGGTTGTTTCCTACATTAAACACTTCATTATGATTCACGTAATTAAATTCACCATCCTACAAATTTAGGAGGGTGGATTTGACCTACTCTTGCATTCATTTTTGTATTCCATCATTTTGTTGATAATAATTAGATGGAGGCTCCTTCTGTGGTGGCACATTTTACATTATAGGTGCCTCATTCATTGTTCCATTCATATATGTAGATTATTCATGTGATTGATCACACCAATAACACCATTTATAGTCTTAAACCATATTAATATGAATATGCACAAGATATCTATAAGTTATCATAGTGTTCGTACTTGGTATATAGGGTGTTATATTAATGTGATATGGTTCTAAGCATGCACAACATATTGGTAGGAAGGCATGTTTGATTGATATTACTAGTTAAATTATTTATAAGGCCTAAAATGTTATTCTTGGTACCTTTTGAGTGATGATATCTTAATTTCAAAAGTTATTAAATAAATACTTGACCTTATATATCTCTCTCAAGAGTGAAAAAGTTGATAGAATTAATAGGTTGAAAACAATAGGAATGGGGTATAGAGTTCAAATGGGAGGAAAATTTGGTGAACTTATGTATGGGGGATCAAGTTACAAGGGCACAGGGAGTTTGGGAATAATATTCCCTACTTGGATCAAGAAATTTTATACATGAAAAACAAACTCATATACATCTGGTAGTATTATGCCTCCCATAGATTGGATCATTATGGCCCCATTGTTATCCAACACTCTAAAAAAATATAAGAACATAGTGTTAGGATTTGGTTTTACCAAGAGTGGAAATAAATCCCAAGTCCTCTAGAATATGAAGTTGAAGTCAACCATTTTCTCATGTGGAACCCTTTTAATGGTTGTGAGGTACTCCATTAATGATCAATAGTCACTCTTTTATTTAAACTATATACATAATGCCACAACAAAATTGTCCTATTTATGAATAAATTTTGTCATTAGATTATGGTACCATTAGAGTGTTCTCCCTTTTAAATAAGATGCAAGTAGTAACACTACAATATTATCTTTGATCACTTTATGGATAGAGGAAATATTTGCAATGTCT
>JARHVA010006556.1:360000-380000 GCA_037957365.1 Torreya grandis | reverse complement strand
CAATTTTCAAACTTGGAATCAAAAAAAATAGTCAAATGTTATTTGGAAACCAAGGAATAAGTCACTCAACCCTCATCCTTCCTCCCCAATATCCCAAGGCCTTTCCTTCATGGAAAGCCATACAAGAAAACTTTCAATAGAAAGAGGTGGTGAAGATGATTCAAGTTGAGAAGACTCATGAACATAATCAATCATTCATGGTAGATCCTTTAGACCTTTCTCATCTTCTTGAACATTTCCAACAATCTACCATGCCTATTCTTGAAAAGGAGCCTCTCCTTTGTGAGGCAATTGAAGAAGTTGTAGCTAAGGTATATGAAAATTAGAATGACTCATGTAAGTAAGGATAACACATCATTATTGAGACTAATTAAATATTTTAGAGTGCATAGGAAGATGAATTCAAAGAGGTTAAAGCTAAGATATAAGTAAAAGAACAAGAGGTTGATGATATCCAAGAGAAAGATGTTCTAGTTGGACAAGTTGATGATGATTTACATGATTTATTTGACCACACAATATGTTTGACTCATAATGATAGTACACAAGTTATTTTAGAAGTAGTAGAACACAAGTAAAAATTAGCTAAGGAAGATGAAGAACAAATTGACTCTCATAGTATGCCAAGTCATCAACTAGATGTGGAATATGAAACAAGTTTAAATAATAAAGAAATCGATTTGCTTGCTTCTTAAATTCAACTTGAAGGAACACCAATTGTGGATTATCTTGATGAGAATGAATAATTAATTTTTTTTTGACATCTTTCATTTAGGTTATTCTTTACTTGAATGTGGTTCATTATAGGTTGAGAAAAGTACTTCCATTGAGCATGAAATAACCATCTCTTCAAGTAATCAAATCTAAGAGGTCATTTTCTCAGTAGATGACTTGTTTGAGTATCTCAAGCAAGGGTATCAACTTATATCTTCATCTTAAAATGTTTTTCTATCTTTGAAAGATGACTGTGATTTCATATGTCTTCAATAAGTCATAAAATTATGTCCATCTTTGTTAGAGGCTAGCCTTGAAAACATGACTTAGGAAACACATCAAGCTACCCAACATGGTCATAATCAGAAGATCATGGATGAAGAAGAATTGTGTTATTTTATTTCAAAGTGCATTCATATGGTAGGAGTATGACTCAATCTTGGACTCATGTTTTTTATTCATTCAGCTGAAATTGGTAGTAGAAGAACCAATTGCTTCCCTAAGAGATTATGAAGGTATAAATGATCTTAATTTCAAGGAGAGATATCAAGAGATGGAAAACATGATTCAAGGTTCCATGAAAAAAAAATTAGCTTTCCATTTGACCTTGGAGTAAATATTTTCGCTTTTGGTTAGTTATTTTCGGTTTGACTTATATCAATAAGTGATTAGCAAAAGTAGTAGTCAACTTCCCTTCTATTGTGTTTATCTTGTTTTCTTTTTTTCTTAGGTTAGTTGTGATTGATTCCTAGTTTAGTTATTTTTCCTTTTAGTCTTGTTGTTATCATTTAAAAGAGTTTTATTAAATCCCAAAAGAGTCTATTTGATGTTCAAGAGAGTCATCAAGTAAGATTGTTGTGTTTCAAATTATCATTTTCATGTCAAATATACTAGGTTCTCTTGATCAGCAGGTTGGTCAATCCCTATGAGTTACCAAAAATATTGGAAATTTAACATGTCAAGGCGAAATTTCACCCCCTATAATCAATTTTTTTAAGGTAATATTATAAACCTTGTTCAATGACAATGTTCTTTGTAAAACCTTGTATTTTTCCTCAAAAGTGGAATTTTGGATTAAAAATGATTAAATTATATGTCAAAAGTCATTAAAATGTACAAAATACCTTCAAATATCTTCAAATACATGTAATGAGCTTATTCCTAAAGCTTCATAAGTTGAAAAGGTCTTTTAATGCATTTTTAAATCCAAAAGGGTCATTTTAGCCCCCACATGCCATATTTATCCCCCAAAAGTGTGGTGAAAGTATAAATATGTGTTTTATATATGAAAAGGTTTTTTGATCCTTATAAAATGTTCTATTTTTGTGGTGGAGATCTTAAATTTTAAATAAAGGGCAAAAAGAGGCTTATTTCATGCATTTTCCAAGCTAAATATAAAATTCGTACGACCATCTATATAAAAGGGGTTTGAAATAGGATTTAAATGGCATGGTAGGTGTTTATGAATATTTTTATAGTGTTTAAAATCCAAATAGGACCAAAACTATCCTCTATCTTTTAATTGCTTTCTTTGTACATAAGGATTGCCTTAAAAGTTTTGTGATAGTACGACCATTAGAGAGAAGGTACAAGTCTAATTTTTTGTTAAAATAAATTAGGATAAGGTAAATTCCTTGTGGAGTAAGTGGATTTTAATTTTTCCTCCTCTCCTTCAAGAACCATCCATTTGAAGTCAGGGTTAATTATGTAGTCTTTCATCCATGAAGGCAACTAATTTTGTATAATTTCTCCTCTCTAGGGCATCATTTCAAGAATATTATAGTTTTTAGAGATTATTATGAACATTATTCATCCTTATATGTAATTATTATGACCTTACCATATGTTTTTAGGTCAAAAAAATATCAATAATAGGTCTACAATGTAAATCTGTAGTCTACATGTTTCTTACAGAGTTTGTACAGTCATGAGAGAGGAAGGGTTTCAAGTTTTCTTGTTTTCTTCTTGACAGGGATATCCATCATATTCATATGTTTTACAATAAATATTTTCAAAGGTTTCATCAATATTCATAGCTAATAAACCACCCATGTTGTCTTAAGCTTCACCAAGAAAGTCTCAATCTAAGATTTTTTTAATGTTTCCTAGCATATTTTAAGGTTTTTAATAGACTCATATGTTTCATTTTCACCTACTTATCCTCCTCCAATGGACTCCAAATTTACATATATGATATGGGATAGGATCATGCTTGCATATGATGCTTCAAAATGACTCTATGATTTCCCTTTCATTCTCTTTTCTCTCAATCTTGTCCTCCTCCATCCTCACTATCATACACAACCATTTCTCACTGTGTTTCATGTTATTTTCAACCTTCCATTCCATTTTCCATCTCCCATCGATCACCACCCCTTCCACTCATCTCCATCTCACCAATCTAACATGAGGAGGAGTCAAGAACAAATATGAGGTCATCTAGATAAGTTATATTAATATAGAGATATACACACCAAACAAGCATCTAAATAGTCAAGGAATTATGACTTACATTATTAAAAAAATAAAGTTAAGAAATTTTTCAACAAAGGTTGTATTAAGGACACTAAGGGTAGGGTTGTCACATGAAGGAGCTTTAAATCATCTTGTCAATTTGAAGTATTAAAATGATTAATAGCATGCGCATAATTGGTGACCTTCTTAAGCTCAAAACATATTCTCATACCATACAAATGGAGACCTAAAACTATGATGGAAAAAGGTGAGATCAATATGTGGCTTGGATCAAAGTCAAAATAGTGTTTCAAGAGAGATTCAATTCAAGGAGGATTACAATATAATCAATTTCAAGATAATACATTTGAGTTCCTAAACTAAGCTATAGTCAAGTTCACTTCATGTAATCCCTACCTACATCCCTGATGACATAGGCAAAACTCTAGGTATGAAGGAAATGAGATCATAGTGGTATGTATAAGAAGTATCATTCTCAATATGTGCTTTAATAAGACCATGAAATATGAATTCATGAGAGTAACATGATTAATTGTTTTAAGAGGATGTGATAATCTATAAGGAACATGATACACAGTCAAGTCAACTACCAATAGGCCACTTACAGTCATGAAGGTCACATAACTATCTATAAATTATAATGAGATAAATACATAGTGGTCAAACGTATTTTCATGATTGTATGTAGGATTCATAGTGAGATGAACCTAAAACATGGAAATATTTTCTTCGAGTAGCTTTTATAAAGTCATTCACTTCTACATAGTCACCTACAGTCATGAAGAACATAGACCTATCTTAAATATCATAAGGGTCATGAGGAATTAATGGTTAATAAAGGGAGTTTAATATATATGATTATTATTCATGGAATATTTGGATATGAACTAATTATAACATGAAGATATAATGCTCTAAATATTTATAGACTATGGTACTGATCCATAAATTGGCACTCATTTCTGTGCAATTTTTTTATAATGGATCTTAATATTTAATTATGAAGTAAATAATGGCTAATAAAAAAATTAATAAAAATGTAAAAAATAATTCACAAACAAAAATCAACTCAAAATAAGCACATCTCCACACTGCACAAGAGTTGATTACGGAGTTCGATAATGTCTATGTCTTCTAGTTTGCTTATAGTATGAACTGATCCATTTTTATGAAAAGTGAGTACATGGCCTTCCCTCATGATTTTAAAATGGATACTCTAAGACTACTTATAATTTTGGAAATATATATGAAATCTTGAAATCTCTGGACCATGAACAGATCTTCCAATCCTCTGTTGACAATACAATCTCATAATCTTATGGATTTTCTAACAAAAGTCTTGAATATGGACTTATAATATGGTGTTAAAAAAATCATCACAATGATTTAAACACACTGTTGAAATAATATTAGAGTCTGGGACAAACACTCACTTTACATTGAGATGTGCACCCTCTCCAAGTCCCTCAAAACTTGAGATCTTTGCAAACTGGTCTATTAAGGCTGATACACAGTCTACCAAGGCTTCACTTTGAGGCATTAAAAATTATAAAAAATGGCCTCATATATAGAAACTCAACCTATGGCTGGAACCAGCTCAGACTCTATAATAAATCTCTATTTTACACCAAATTTTGGAAATGCCTCTCGAACCTCAAAACTGAGGAAGAGTGCTAGTTGCTCCTTAAGCTCTTAACTACTCGACTAAGACTTGTTATTCAAATATAATTTCATGGCCTTACATATCCACTCAATCTCATGGGTGTATCATTTTTACCTTATCATTTTACTAGATATGTCACTAGTTTAATTCCCATGGTATTCTTTTTGGTGGGCATGTATATCATTAATCCCACATTTAGGAAGTTTGGTGGGGGGGGGCATTCACGTAGGAGATAAATACCACAAAGCTTGTGGTAAACAATGAAAAATGTTTGGTAATGACATATATTTTTACGGCATGTTTATTATTTCATGTATTTGTGGATGGAATGTGGCATATGTGAGTTGGGATATGGATGTCATGTGTAAACTTAAGACAAAAAATGTGAATGGAATATAGGATTATATAGGGTTACATGGCAAGTACATGGAAATGGTAAGTTGGTTTATTTAGAACATTTGAGAATAATTAGACCATGGTAATTATTTTGTGGTAATAAATGTGGTGGATTGAGGACCCACCATGTGGTCCAATCTCCTTTCACCACTTGTCCACAGGCCACTTGTCAACCACTCACCACTTGTTGACATCCAACTAGATGTTTCATCCAAACCCCAATTTTTTTGCCCTGTGACATTACACCTATTGAAGATGAATAAATTCACCTATAAAATAAAAAATATTGAAACCCACTAGTTTCCTGTATGAACTAACTACCACATGTCACGTTCTTACTAGTTTATGTTTTTGCCACATCATCTTGTTGACCAAGTTTGACCATAACTTTGACAGACCATATCTTGTACATATGGACTCCATTTCATGAATTATAAATTGTGATAGAAATATCTCAATGAGATATATGATTTGGAAATAATTTAAAATTGTTCCACAATGGTCATTTTCTATAGTTTGACCAAATTTGACCAATGTTGACTAGTTTGACTAGAACTTTGACTAGCTACATAAGGAGTATATGAGCTCCATTTTTTACGTTCTACATACCATTGGAAAGGTCTCAATGTTCCCTAAATGATGATGTAGGTTTTGGTATGATATAGGACGTTTTATAAATTGAAATTTGAATTAGGTACACCTTAATCTTACACCTAAAACCATGCTTAAGGGTAGACCTATCTCAAAGTATAAATGTTTTAAACAAAGTGATCAAGAGAAAGATTCATGGTATGAAGGTTTCATAGCAAAATGTGATGATATATAAGGTGAATATTGATATAAGATAATTCTATTTTGAATGAAAATCAAGAGGACCACAAAACAATTCTACATTCAATTTTAACATGAAAGAATAGGCACCTACAGCCATATAAATGGCTTTCTCATTGTACACCCCCACTTCCTCAAAGTGAAACTCAATAGATTAAATTCATTATTGTGGGTTTATTATGAAAATAAAGTGACTTTTTCCATATCTAATACCTTGATCAAAACCAGTTAAACACTATTAAGAGCATGAAATGAAAGTATAATAGTGGTACATAAAAGATAGTGCATACATGCCTAAAAAGCTTGTTTGAAAAGACAAAATGCTAGAAGGAACATGTGAAGAGGATTAAAAGTGACATGAGGAGTATATAAACACAAATTAATGATTATATATCTACTAAAGATCTTGAAACCCTATAACCATCACCTATAACACTATTTGTACATAGTCATAGTGAAGGTTCTTGAGAAGATAGGGTCATAGGGAGATAACATGAAAATGAAGGTTAACCTTTGGAGAATGAGATCACTGAAATGAGGAATGTAACATATTAAATTAAAAATAACCATTATAAAGGCCAAATCAAGGTGAAAAAGATAAAAATATATTCATAGGCCTAGTGAGACTATACCAAGTAGGCAACTCAAACTAGCTTTTGGTAAAATGGGCTTATAGGATAAAATATGCATCTAACTAACATGAAATTTTTAGGAGATGGTTATTGTGAATTTATTAAAAATTATAAAATATTTTTGAGGAAATTTAAATATGGGATATACTCACTTTTTTAAACAATCCTCAGCCTATCAAAACACATGAAGAAGTAGGCAACTCAAACTAGTTTTTCTAGTAAAATGTACTTACAAGATAAAGTATACATCCAAATTGTATACACATTATATTTTTAAATTTTATAAAATAATGATTCTTTACATATTTAAGTAACATATCAAGACTTAATCTCTCTAAGTTCATTCCCTAAGGGGTACACCAAGAAGGTGGTGGGCAGACCATTGGTACTTTATAGGATTGTTATCCCTTTTACCACATTATTACCAATCCAACCAGCTCCTAAAACCATTCCCTATGATATTAATCCTCCCTTGCACACTCCTATAGTATTTTTACTTTTTTCATACCTCTTTTCCTCACCTTAATCCCCTTTTGATAGTCAACTATATTAGGTCAACTAGGTTGAACCTATACAATTTTCAGCCTTTGATTACTATACATGGTCAATTGGGACAAACATATACTGTTTAAGGAGATTTTCACTTGAGAGTTGTGTTATCCCTTTGGCCAAGCTAGCTCAGGACCTAGTGAATAATTGACCAAAAACATATAGGGTTGACTGGGCCAGCCCTATATAGCTGACATATTCAAAATGATTTAGGGTGAGATGCACCTAAAAATACAATATCATTTCATCATTATTTCAATATGAAATCAAGATTTATTATCCTCTCATGCTTATTTACAATTTTATCTTACACCATTTTACTTGAGGAGTCTTAGATTAGAGTTTTTGCTTGGATAATATAATCTTTTGGATAAGTATTAGATTCTTTGGCCTTTCTTAGTGATCCTTACAATCCATAATAACCTCTTGAAAATCCCCTTTACATAATGGATAGATTCAGTCTTGATGAATTCACATTTAGGTAAGTATATTATAATTTTATTGTCCTCTCTTTATTATATAGAAGTAACATAAGTATTGGCTCAAATAATATTACTCTTTATATTCCAGGTATTAGAGTCTTAATTATACTTAACTTAATTGTGATTATCTTATACATGTTTTGTTTACTTTACAAACCCCTCATATTGTACCACAAGCTTTGGTGAGCACGAGACAATATTTACTTTCTTATTTATTAGACATAAGTGAAATATTAAACCTAGGACACTTTTAGGGTTATTACGTGATTATGTTAGAATGTAGGTTTTGTAACCCTTACTATCATGGTGTATTTTGATAGGTGATCCCCTAATTATGTCTAATAGATTCACATATTTGGTATGATCCTACTTAACAAATTTATTCCCAATTGGAAGTGTAGGTATGCTCTATCTTCTCTGAGCTAGGATTGATTTATAGACATGATGCATTTTTGATTGCATATATTTTGGTGAACTCAATGTTAACTAACCCTTATAGGATTTATTCACTTATTTCATTATTTTAATTAATTTTAGTCATGTATTTACCATATTAGGTTGATTACATTGACCCAGATCTAATTTTTAACCATATGTTTTTAGGTACAAGCTACTAGATCAACCCAGTCAACCTAACACAAGTTTATAGCTTTCCAAACTTCCAGGCTAGACTACTAGATTGACCTAGTCAACCTATTATACTTTCCATACTTTTATATATCTTTTTCAATATACTAGGTCAATCCATTCAACATTATATAGTATATGTAATTAGAAACATGTTCTTATAGAGCTTGATTAACCTAGTTGACCCAATTAGCAAGTTTTGAAAGCATTTAACAAGAAAATCTAACAAAAATATTTCTTATCGACATCTCTGATCCACAATAGTTCATTTTTATCATTTTATATCTTTATTTATAATATTTTCTTTCATAGTTTGTAGTCTTCAAAACTACCCTTGTACAATCAATTGGATCAACCCTATCAACCTAGTTATATATTTTGTGTGTTGTCTAGATAACTAGGTTGGTTCTACTGACCCTAGTCATTTTAAAACCTTGCTTCCATAGTATAGGATCAATCCTATCATCCCTATTCTATATTTTGTGCATACAATATTGAATGCATTGACATTATACCCTATTTTAAAGTTATAATTAACCTTTATATGCTAGTAATTAGCTCACACTTTCATTTCTTATTTCTTGCATGCTTAAAATAGATTACATAGCTTAAATATGTTATTTTAAATTAATCATTTAGTTTTGATATTTTTATTTTATGCACACATGACCAAATCACAAAATATAAACAAGCATTTTAATATTTGACTACCCATGGCCAACCTACTTATATTTCATCACCAAGGGGGAAGCCAACATGATGTTTTGGTCAAGTATCTATCATGGTTAATGGTATATTTTATCTAAGAACCTAAAACACTTATCATTGTGGTGTGTGAAGTGAGGGGGTAGGCCCCAATACAAATCCTTTATCATTACCACTATAGATCCCTCTCATCCCAAACTACCCGAAACTATCTTTAGATTATTTTTTAATTCCGTACTTATAGCCAACATCTCATCACATTTAAAAAAATATTAAAATAATTTTAAAAATATTCAGGTTGACCATTTGGTTAGCTCTTTAATTTCCACGTTGATTACTTTTTCTTTACTCAATTATATTTTGTATTTCAAAAACTTACAATATCTAGTGTTGGTGTAAGGGTTTTTGTTATGTGCCTCAATTGGATTATCTAGCATTAATCAAATTTATTTTTTATTTCCCTTCTATTATTTCTTTTTAAATTACTTGTATAAGTTATCTTGTTTTAGTTCATAGTCTGTTATAGGCTTCCTTATCTTCCCTATCTATTGTACTACATAAAGCTAGTTCACCCTATACATTTTTCTAGCTTATATCTACTATATTGTATTGACCTTGTAGACCCTATAATATTTATAGACCTATACTATCTTTTCAACTCCTATCTATTGTGATAGGTCAACTTAGTGGACCTTGTGTTGTTTATAAACCTTTTTATCTATACTAAGTTAACCCAGTTGACCCTATACTATTTTTTTCTTTCCATGTCTATCAATCTAGTTCTCTATCTTTCCTTATTTTGCATTTTATTCATTTGTATTTAGTCATAATGAAATATCTTATCATAATCCTCTTAGATAGTCTAGATCCATTTAGATACTATATGGGATGTTTATTTCTTCCTTTCTTTTCATCTCAAGAGAACCATCAATCTTGGGGCACCTCTTCCCCTCCTTCATCCATGAATTGTAATATGGTGCAAATAAAAACTCAAGATGAAGTTGATGGGTCTGATCCTTTCCTTACTTACCATGATGCTTCTCATCTTCAAAATCTTTAAACTCATTTGGGAATAATTGACACTATTTAATTAAAAATCTCACTCATAATTCATATTCTAATAACTCTCCCCCTAATACCAATTTGAGGAGTGATCCTACCAACACTAACCAAACTCTTGATACAACTCAACTTTTAACTTAAGTAATAAAATAAATGAATACAATGAAAAATTATAATACTAATAAAATGAAAATAATTCAACATCATTTGATTAATATGGCTAATCAAATGACAAACTAAGCATCCTCAAGCTAATCCCAATTATATTCCTCCACCTCTTAGAGATGTCTCTAACAATGTTATTTCTCAACCTATATTAAATAAAAAGATGATTCAAACCATTCAAAATGAGCCTTTACCTCCCTTTATTGTCTCCATTTATATTGGTAACATATGTCCAACTATCAAATATGATGGGACTGAAGACCCTACCTCATTTTTAAAGCTTTTAAAAACATTTACAAAGATTGGATCCAAACTAATACCTTCACCACAACTAAAATATTAGTCAAAACTTTCACTGATGATGTATTAGAATGGTATAACCAATTACCCCAACATTATATTTGAAAACATGATGATTTGGTTAATCCCTTAGGTAAAGAGTTTCAACACAATGATCTACCCAAAAATTGTCTTAACAACTTCATCAATGTTAAGCAATCTCCCATAGAATCAACTCACGACTTTATCAGAAGATGGAAATCATTGGCCTATAAATCAGACCATAACATGATTGATGATAACTTATTCAAACTCTTTATTATGGCTTTAACTCCCACTCTTTAATATAATATTCAAACCTTTGCTCCCCAAAAAATTAATGAAGCTCTTGATCAAGCTAAACATCAAGAGTTTCTCATGAAGCAATTCAAACCTAATCCTAAACTATTAAAAGGATATTTTCAAACATCTACCATTTCTATCACTAAAAATTCTTTCCAAGGCAAACCAAGAGTTTCCAAAATTGATATTCCTTCACCTTCTCACACACCTCTTTTGGTTCAGTAAATGAAATAATTTTTACCACCCTCTAAACATTTCATCTATCCCAATGCTCCTCCTAAGTGGTATAACCCCAATATATATTTTTGGTTCCATGTCAAACATTAGCCATTCTCATGAATCTTATAGAGGGTTCACTAAATTTGATGTTTTCTATATGCTTGGTGATTTATTGAATCATGAATCCATAATCAACCTTTGTCATCAAAAGTACACTATTACCTCTCAAAAATGATAAGATTATAAATATTCTACCTAGAATAACCAAAAATATTTTTCAAATAATAACCCAAATAACAAGGATGTTTGTGCCGTCAATGATGATTATGATTAATATTATAACGATTCTCAATATGTCAACACTACTAATGTCAACTATCATATCAAACTGGATCACAAAGATCCTATTACAAATCCTAAGAATCCATTTATAGAAGAACAACTTCTTAAAGATGCTACCACCACTAATATTACTTTGAAAGCCCAAGAGGAACCATATCCTCCTTCTGATCCTATAACCACATCTATACCTTCTAAATATACTTAACCTCCTAAAACTCATGTTGGTTTTTTAAAATCACATTGGAACTTTCTTGAATAACTTAACTCTATGCCTTGTAAAATTCCACTTATGGAGTTGGTTTTCACTTTACCCTATCATTGTAAGTTCCTTGTGAAACAAATCCAAGAACTTTAAGATCCATCCTCCATAGATTAAGAACCACCTTCTACTTATTCTCAACCTACTAACATCAATACAATTGAAACTATATGTCCTTCTAAGCCTTTCATTGAATTCCTTAAAGAGGACATGATTAATGATTAAATTATTTTTCATGCTAATGGTCTACCAATTTTTATCAAAATAGCCATTAATAGTACCCTTATTCTTAAATTTATAATTAATGAAGGCTCTGATATTAATGTGACATCTTTGTGGCTTATCCAACAACTTGGTATAATAAGGATCATCTTAAACAAACACACCTTACTTTCCATAGTTTTGATAAAAAATCAAAAGCCACTTGGTTGCATTTGGATTCCATTAACCATTATCCCTAAGACAATTTCAACCAAGCTTATGGTCCTTGATTTATGTTTATCTTACAACATACTCCTAGGTCATCCATGGTCTCATCAGATGAGGACCATTGCTTCTTTTGATAGCCAATGCATTAAATTGTTACATAATGGAAAATGGTATAAGCATGAAGCTAATTCCAACCCATGGAGTATTCATATACATAATCCCAAATCCTAATAACATGTTCCTACTATTCCTAAGATCAATAGTGATCCTTTACCCAAGTTCATCAACATGAATCTTAATTTACAAGTGACTCTTGTATATTTTGATTATGATCTACCTAATGAGTTGAAACATGCTTTCAATACCATAATGCTACCTCAATACATTTTATAGTGGATTTTGCCTTATATATTACCAAGAGACTATATTAATCCTTTTACTAATGAGATTAACGATTCTCCTCCTCTATGTAATGCTTAAGATCCTTCTTTACCTGAATATGCCTTCACTTGCAATGAATTTAGAGTGGATAAATTATTTCAAGATCCTCTTATCATGTCTCCTCATAAATTTAGTAACATTAGGATTTCACCTTATGAAACTCCCCCTAATTCTCAAGCATGTAAAATTTCACCAACATATGATGACAACTATATAATGGCCCAAACTCAATCTCGAGACTTGGATGTCTAACATTACTAGAAAACTTTAGAACAAATTCATAATTTTAATCAAGATGTGCACACTATTTCTATGAATCATAACATAGATCTCAAAGGTTATGTACCTCCTACTAATTCACCACTTATTGATACTCCTTGGGTGGTAGATCAAATCATACCTTTTTAACCTCTATAAATTATTGCATCTCCTTTACCACCTATTGATCCAATCATTACCTCTAATCCTTTTCCCATCAATGAACCCATCACTACTTAGATCCCATCTACTCTATCTACCTCTTCTACTCTTGAGATTACACTTGATGCTAGGGCAACTGATGTCCATCAAGTCCATTCTAAGTATGATATCCATGGTAACCAAATTATAGATCTTGAAGTATATATTGAGGATAATGGTCTTCTTCCCACCTTTCCTAGTGACAAAGCTATCCTTGAACTACTTTATGATTGATAACCTCAACTTCCTTGACAACATCGTAAACTTGGGAATTTTAAAACTAAAACCCCTTATTCTAACAACTTCATTGTGAACATTGATCCTAAAACTAATCCAATTTCAGCCTTACCTAATAAACCATAACACTTTTAAGATGGTAATGCAATGCTTATTGAAAAAACCACTCACATCAAATATGGTACTCCATCTTGTCCTCGACCAATTACTATCTCTAACAAACTCTCACCTACCAAACATGATAATATCAAATTATTATTTTATAAGTAGCATGAGGTTTTCACTTAGTCCTATGAGTAAATTCTTATTATTGACCCTAGCATTGTGGTGCATTATAACATTACTTATCCTAATCCCAAACTTGTGCATTAGAAATAAAGGAAATTTCCACCCGAGGTTTCTACTCTATGTCATAAGAAAGTCATTAAACTACTTGATGATACTATTAGACAAATCTCATGGTATCAAGACATTATCGAATCCTTAGAAAACCAAACTTATCCTCCTAATTTAGACTCCTATTAAAATACATGCATTTGTAAACAAGATTTCAAATATGCATTTTGACACAACATCCTTTACTATCATAGTGTTGAAGGTACTTATCTCCATTGTGTTATGCAAGATGAGGTTCCTCCTCTTCTTGAAAAAGAACATGGGAGAATTTATGGTGGCCACTATAGTGGACATGCTATAGCCTAAAAATTCCTACATATGGGTTAATTTTGGCTAACACTTAAAAAGGATGCAATCAAATATGCTAGAAAGTCTACTCCTTATCAGCTTCATGATGATATAATTCATTCACCTCTCGATGAACTTTAAAATATTTAATCTCCTTGTCCCTTCCCACATGTGGATTCAATCTCATTGTAAAATTACCTCACTCCCAAGATGGCCATGTTTTTATCATCACCGCTATCAAATATTTTACCAAATGGGTAGAATCCATGCCCCTTGTTAATGTCATTGGTCCTACCATTTCCAAATTTATTCTTAATCAAATCATTTTCCACTTTGGTATTCCCCATACCATCATTTTAGACAATGGTGGTAACTTCAAAACCAAACATGTTAAACAATTTTATACTAAAATTAAGATTAATCATAAATTTTCTACACCTTATCATCCATAATGTAATGCTCAAGATGAGGCCACTAACAAAATTTTCAAAAAAATTATCCAAAATACAATTCATGAAAAATGCATAGATTATCATCTTCGTCTTTACCCTATTCATTGGGGTTATTAAACTAGAATATGTACTTCTACTATGGAACCACCATTCTCTCTATTCTATGGTTTTGAGTTATTTCTTCCTCTAGAAGTTGAGCTTCCTTCTCTTTGTATATCTCTTTATGGTAGAATTACTAATGATGAATTATGTGAAGCTCAAATTCATGCCCTTGATCTCCTTTATGAATATCATCTTTTTTTCTTAAAACATAAGTGCCAATACAAGGCTAATATTTCCAAACAACATAGCAAACATGTTAAAGTCTACATATTTAATGTTGGTGATCTTTTCCTTAAATTAGACTAAACCCATGATAAAGAAGGTCAATATTACCAAAAGTGGTGGGAACCTTATTTATTTAAAGATATTATTGGTCCAAGTACATACCACCTTTAAACCAATGAAGGCCATATTTTCAAAGATCCCACCAATGCATAATTCCTTAAAAAGTACTTTGCCTAAACATTTCCCTTTTTTCGTGATTTATATCTATATCTATCTAACACTTTTTGCACATTCATTACATGGGTCTCTCCCTCTACATAAGTTCTCTCTTTTTTTACAAACCTTTAGTCCTCCCTTTTTGGTATTTTGGGTTCTTCATGTACCATAGTCTTCTTTATCTTTACTCTTTTTACATTCTTTTTTTGTACCCTTTGGGTTTATCTTTCATGAGTTGCTTTGTATAACCATGGATAAGACCTAACACTCCTCAAAAAATATCATATTTTTTATACCTCATTTTAATACATATTTTTTGGCACCCTTATGGGTTTCTCTTTTATGAAGTTGAAGTGTAAGACCATGGATACGACCTGGCCCTCCTCATAAAATTACCATCTTTTCATTATTTTTATAGAATACATTTTTTAATAGTTACAAATTCTTGATCCTTGTTCTCAACTTTAGCTTTTGCTTCTTTTGATAGATGGAATTTAAATTATAATATGTGTTAGCATGTTTTCCTCCATTTCCCTCATTATTAAGATAAGGAAACACACTTTACTATCATTGTATCTCTTTTTACCCTTTGTCACATTTTTTTATGATTTTAATTAATTCAAATTGTTTCATGTGTCACTCCTCGTTATTTCGCCTTTATTTCACTCCACATTGGATAAAACAAGGTTGAAATCAAAATAGAGCTTTTATTTTAACTAGATTTATAAGATTCTTAGACCCCATACTCTTTGAAGTTTCTCTCTCTTAGAAACCAAATCCCAAGTATTCAAATGAAATTAATATTTGGAACCCATGTTTGATTTTCCAAACTCATATGGAGGAGGAATAGAAAAATCCATCAATAAAGTTAAAATACAAATCATTTGAATCAAAAGGCAATGATATCTAAAAGGCAACGTACAAATCTCAAAAGTTAAAACATACCAAAATATGTGATTATAAGCACATCTCCTATCTCTAATTGAAGCTCAAAATTTATAGCTAGCCTTAAATAGAGTCAAGGTCCATTAGGGTATAGTAGGCCAGTAGATTGGAATAAGGGAATTCAAAAAATTGTATGGTTCTATCTACTTACTCATGTAAGTACCCAATCTTCACATTAGATCAATGGATCTATAAGGGGTCCTAAAGAATGGGGAGCATGTTGTGTGAAAGTAGGTATGTTTTAATTTTCATGCATATAGCCTTCATAGGATGATCTATATAATTCATTTGTTGATATAATATTTGTGTGGCCAAGAGAAGTTCTTCAAAGTCCTTAAGGTCAAAAGTCCTCCTATTTTGACAAACCTAATTTCAGTGTCTTGACTTTGATAAAGAGTTCCTCTACCTTGGATTTTACTTCATTCTCCCCTCTACCCATTTCATTTCCCCCCTTGAAAGACAAATTATGATTCTAAATATGTTCTCCTTTCTTCTTTAATTCCTTCTTCTTCATCTCTTAAAAACATACTATCACTACTTTGTTTTAGTTTTATCTATCCTTAGAGTGAAACATGTTTGACAAACTATGGATTACTTCTTTCTTTTTCACCATGATTTTGCATTTCTAGACTTGTCTTACTTTCCTTTTACCATTTATCATTTTTTGTACTATCTTGTTGTTATAGACACCTGAGTTTGTACCCTTTTTTCATTGTTAGGTAAGGTTTGCTTGTTACTTCTCATTTGATAGTGTTGATTTCCATTTTATGCAAAATTTTCCATTATTTAGTGACATAAGGACTATTAATGCTCACTCATAAATGTATTTTTACCATTTTTTTTATTATTTTTATTGATTTGTTTTATTACCATCTTGTTTGACATGTATTCTTGGTTTGACTTGGTGAGTTTTCCTTTCTTACTTAAGGTTTACTTGTTTGTGTTTTTTGGTCTTTAGTAGCCTTGGATTTTTGGTTACCTGATTTACTCTTGTTTTTTTTGACTTGGTCATTTGGTCTAACATATCACCTATCACCCCCACTTGCCAAATTTACAAGTATGTCCCATATTCATAACACCAATTATCTTAGCTTTCTTGTATTTATTTATTTTTGCTCTTTAATTTTGTATTCTTGCATTTGTCAAAAGTAATCTATGCACCCTTCACAATAAAAAATAACAACATAATAGACAATCATATAGTGATAAAGGTAAGTCAAGGTATGCATCACATTTACTTTTCAATTATTTCCCTTTTAGTCATTTAATTTTAGTTATTTTTTGCTTTAAAATAATGTAACATTTTTTTAGCCTCAGAATTATGTGTCCTATTCTTTATCAAAGGACCATCCCCTATTTCACCTTAGTGATGCATGATGATATTCAATTGGGGCATATGTATACACACAATATTTTTAACTTTTATCAAATACTGATGCTTTACATATTTCAGGAACCCATCGAGACTCAATCTATTTCAGTGCATGCCCTAAGGGGTGGGTAGACCATTAGTGTTTTACAAGATTGTTTTCTATTTTACCAAATTATTAACAATCTAAAAAATTCCTAAAACCATTCCCTAAGCTATTACTCCTCCCTTGCACACTCCTTTAGTCTTTTTCCTCTTTTCATCCCTCTTTTCCTCACCTTAATCCCCTTTTGATAGTCAGTTGTACTAGGTTGATTAGGTCAACCTTGTACAATTTTGAGTCTTTTATTACTATATATGATCAATGAGCTTGACATTGTACTATTTGGGGAGATTTTCATTTGAAGTTATGTTAGCCCTTTGGTGAACCTAACTCAGGACCTAGTGAATAATTGACCAAAAACATACAGGGTCGACTAGGTTGACCTTGTACAACTAACATATTTGAAAGGATTTAGAGTAAGTTCCTCCTATAAATAAAATATAATTTAATAATTATTTTAATATGAAATCAAGAGTTATTATTCACTCATCCTTCTTTACACTCTAGTCTTCCACCATTCTACTTGAGGAGTCTTAGCTTAGGGTTTATACTTGGAGAATATAGTCTTGTGGATAAGTCTTGGATGTTTTGGCCTTTCCTAGTGATTCTTACAAACCACAAAAATATATTTTGAATCCCATTTGTCCAAGGTATAGATTAAGTCTCGATGGGTTCACATTTAGGTAAGTATATTTTAACTTTATTTTCCTCTCTTTAGTAGATAAAAGTAGCATAAGTATTAGCTCAAATAATATTACTCTTCATATTATATGTATTAGAGTCTTACTCATAATTATATTAATTTATAATCTCCTATACATTTTTTTATTTCTTTAATAACCCCTTATATTGTGCCACAAGTTTTGGTGAGGACTAGATTAGATTTACTTTATTGTTTAATAGACATAAGTGAAATATTAAACCTAGGATGATTTTAGGGTTATTGCATGATTATGTTAGACTTTAAGATTTGGAACCCTTAATATAATTGTGTATTGTGATAATTTATCCAATAATTTATTTTATTAGATCCACATCTTGGTAATGATACTGCTTAACAAATGTATTCCCAATCAAAAGTGTAGGTATGCTCTATCTTTTCTGAGTCATGATTGATTTATAGTCATGATGCATTTATGATTGCATATAAAAATGGTCTATAATTTTTTGGATATTTTCCTTGTGACCTAATATAAAAATAAAACATATTTTATAGGTCAAAGGATTAGTGTATATTCTCATTTTTTTGACATAGTTATCAGACTATCAAAACATAATCATGGTTAGAGAAAACACTATTCTTAAGGTGCATACAAATCAAAACGAGGTTTGAAACTTAATGGTAAGGTTTTTTATAATATTAAAATATGATATTAATATAAAAAAGATTTTTATAAGTCATTATACCCCATTATCCATACAAATAATGCACTTAAGGGCTAATGCAATTAGGGAGGCCTAAAACCCTCAAGGCATAAACTCACACTTTTGCACTTTTTCATGAGATTTTGATTGTGATATGGAATTGTGACTATGTTGAAAGGTAATTATAACCTTGGATAATATATTTATGTTAATTAATTTTCATAATTCTTTTTTCCATGATTTTCTCAAGCTCTTTCCTTTCATATGTAGTCTTGGCAGCCTCTCAAAGCCAAACTTCACCACATTGAGAACTTTAGGAGTATTTTACATTAGATCCCATGATTTTAATTGATGATGAGGGGTAAAACATATGAAATTTTCATGTCAAGTTGTTATCCATTGTATTTTTGTATGTTATGAACAATTGTCAAGAGCCCAAAGCACTCTTAAACCCTTGAAAAACCTCACTAACAGACCTGTTTGTAGAGATATGAAGAATTATTAAATAAAAATCATTGAAACATCTTGAATATAAATTTTATAATGAATTATAATATCATATATTCATGTAAATGGCCATTATTTGTATGGATGTTATATGTATTTGTTATAAAATAGGTTTTAAAGAATAAAAAACACAAAAGATGAGGTAAAAGGTAGTTTACATGAAATATAATACATGGAGATAAAATATTGGAACTTTTTATTCAACCTAAAATCATATTTTTGTCATAAATATTACAAAAATTATCATTGGGATCTCATCTAAATCAGCCACTCTATAGGAAATTAAGGAAAAGCTAAACTAGTCAACACATTTAACTAATTTGCAGATGATTCAAGCTAATAAGGAGATATTTCATGATATGAGGTCTTATTTTAGGACTAATATAAATGTTTTTATATTTTTTAATGGTTTCATATAGGTTTTAAATGGTAATAATATAAAAGTGTTAGGCTACTAGGCCTATTTGGCCTAGTAGGCCTATTTGGCAAGTCAAGTCAACCAAATAAGGCTATTAAGGAGATAATTTGGAGTTACCACATTTAATAACTTCCATTAAATTGGATATTTAATGAATTTTTCAAAATTAAAGTGCATTTTCATTCAAAAGAGGGCTAAAGAGAGAGGTGACTAGTCCTAAGTGTCATTTGCTCTAAGTTGACAAATCATAAATTAACTTCCAATCCATGCATATTCATTGATATCCATGCGATAGGGCTATTCACA